>JABASL010001153.1:0-11968 GCA_019775825.1 Neanura muscorum | reverse complement strand
CCAACGTAATATTTTTCAAACATTTTGGGTCGGTAAAACCTTTTTTTTGCGATTTTTGAGTCGGAACTTAGAAAATTGTTGCCAACGTTCTCTGCTTTCTCTTTTTTTTTCGGTTTTCTGGGAAATTGGACACAAAATTTCAGGAGTTTAGAATTTTGGACAGTAGGTTGGTCGTAACGGGCTTAAGTCCCTAGATTGCTTTATTTTGTTTCCAGTTTTTGAGAAAACCGAACTAAAAAAAAGAGAAAGCGGAGAAAGTTGAACACGCCTTTAAAAAACTTATTTGAATGAGAAAAAGTAATATTTTCTTTTGATATGCCAATAATGAATTCTTAATTGTTGGATTTGAGTTCTAATAATATTTCTGTGTAAGTTGATTTGGTGACAATAACTTTATGAAATTAAGGTCGAAACGCCCTTTTTTACAATTTGAGAGATGTTGTGCCAGACTGCCAGAAATGCACATCAGACTGACATTTGAGGCGGAAGAATCAAATCTGCTGTCAAAGTAATTTGTTCCTCTTCTTGAGATTCTTTCTGAAGATTCTCATCATCCATTTCCAAAACCCTGAGATGAATTGTATATAAATAGAAAAACTTTTCCATTAGTGGGTTTACTCACTTTCTCTGTCCTTGTTTCCTTGGAAGAGTGTTGTGATTGTGATGAGATTAGAACTGAATTCATTCCTTTTTTGTAGGCCTCATCGCTTAAGGCCTCCTCCTCAGCTTCCATTCCATCTACAATACTTTCACAACAATTTTGGCTCCTATTAATTACATTCCGTAAAAGCTTTTCATGGGAAATTGGTTATAGGGAGTAAAATGGAGAAAGGAATTGGCAAATTCACGCTTCTTGGGCATTAGGTCTTTTCGCGTGGCATCAAAAGTTGGGAAAGTAGTTGGTGATGTTGACTATTATAGCGTCGAAACGGTACTTTTATGGACCCTGGTTCGGTTCTTACCTCCTGCCACGCTCAAGTTAAAGTAACGATTACCTTCTAAGAAGAAAGTTAACTTGGGCCACTTATGTAGAGACTTACAGGGAATGAAAATCCGCTTGTTTTCTGTACGAACTTTCTCCTTCCCAGGATTCTCCTGGAATAAAAAATTCACCTGTCCAATTTTTTCTTAAGTGGCATGATTGATTTCCATGCGAGAATTCTCCGTAGCTTTTTTTGCTGTAGTTGAGGCATCAGTATTGTTATGTGAAAGATGTATCACACGCGAGAGATGACAAGGTTTCTCACGGGGTTCATATCTGGGTCATTGTTCCGTTCCATTAGATATTCTATACACCGATATGTAAATAGCGGGTTCTACTAGGGTGTGACGTGTAAGATAGATGTAAAGTGAAAAAGTGAAAAAATAGTATTGAAATTTATGTGTTATTTTTCCAATCATAAGGCCCAACACCCAGAAGACCTATCCTGGGTATAAAAAAATCTGGTATGAAAAAACATTTCTGACTTTGAGAAAGTAGAAATGTTTTTCCCAAGTGAATTTCTGAAAAAGGGAAAAGCGAGTCGTATCTCAATTTAGTCCAAATCCGTGGAAAGTATTTACTGTGGCGGTGGTTTTATGGGCAAAATGGGACCATTCGGAAGCATTATGATCTCTTTGTGAAGAATCATACTGCTCCCAGATATTACATACCTTATGCAGAGAATAGGCTTATAGCACCTACCGACTTTCACTACCGCTTTCTCCTGCCTGAATGGTTCTGGGAAGGAGCTTAGGCCAAATGACTTCCCTTGATTGAAAAGACAGACGGAGTTCTTTCCCACGGAAGGCACATCCATCATCTTCTGCCCATCCCACACTCCGGCGGGTGTCCCTTCACCCACCAACTACCATTACTTAACGATCTTGGCCTGGATTCTGAGCATCCGAAGCTAAACATAGGCATTGTATTTTACAATTTTAACGAATTATAATGTCAGATGTTGTTGAAGACCTGTTGGGGCCGGGGCTCAATATGGCTCAGGTCCCAAAAAAGCCCAAAATAATCCTAAATCCGTAACAAAACGCAAGCCGATTGTAAGCTGATGGTTGTGCTTGTGTTTCTGATGTCCTAGCCTTGGGAAGCTGGCCTCCCATGTGCTAAACCTCACTGTATGTGCATTAAAGCGTCACTGACCGGTCAGTGACGCTTTGAAACCTGGTCATGACCAAGTTTTAGGAAATTTTGGCCTCCCACGTGTTAAACCT
The DNA here is from genome assembly GCA_019775825.1 of Neanura muscorum. Taxonomy (NCBI): domain Eukaryota; kingdom Metazoa; phylum Arthropoda; class Collembola; order Poduromorpha; family Neanuridae; genus Neanura; species Neanura muscorum. The sequence continues at coordinate 9,760 of JABASL010001153.1, read as the reverse complement.
CACTGTATGTGCATTAAAGTGTCACTGACCGGTCAGTGACGCTTTGAAACCTGGTCATGACCAAGTTTTAGGAAATTTGCTTGAAAAAACTAAAATTGTAGGTTTTGGTCATTATTCCGCTGACTGCTGACAACTGACTATAGGAAAACGGCGTGTTAATTTGTAAATATAAAAAACAATGGCTATTTTGGCTGTAAAATCTAAAAGGACGCAAGGTGGGTAATAAGACTTTGGAAAGGCATATTCTGCAAGATTTATAAATTTTCTCTATGCACGAACAAAATTTGCTAAACCTACAAATTTTTCAGTTTTTGAAAGTTCTTGAGATGGCTATCTTCCATTTTTTGGGGTGAAAACGTCAAATAAATATTGGAAATGCTATTGGCTCTAATCGGATCTTAAATTATGAAAAGTGGTGACTAGGGACTAATTTAAAGTTTATTATAGAGGAAATATGGAAGAGGAAATATGGAAGGAAGGAACTCCAACAGTGTTCTGGACACTGTCCAAAATTTTGATTCATAATTCATAAAATCTTGAATCCCTTTCTCCTCAAATTCTGCTTGTAACTTTCGTTTTTGTGACGAAGAAAGTGAAAGTTGAGGCTTAGGTATGTGGATGTTATTAGAAATAGAAAATCTGGTTTAATATTGAGGAAAGCGGTGGTTAGACATAACAGAAAGACTTTCACAAATGCTCTTCCACTGTTTATGTTTTTATTTCTACGGCATTCAGGCCAAAAGATTTATTTCCTCTTATAAGGACTTTCACTCTTTATCCCTTTCTTCTCAATTCTGACTCTCGGCCAGCAATACAGACCATTTATACACCGTATTTCAATGAAAGTGCTAAAAAAATTGCCAATATTTAAAAATTGGCGCTCCTACACAATGCTTAAGCTAATTTTCCGTACATTTGCCCCACATTTTCTCCAAATTTAATTTCCTTTTACTCCAAGAATTTGACCGTTAGTTTTTTGCAGTCCACGTTTTGTCATTGAGGGTTCTTTACCAATACTTCTGGACCATACTTACGAGACAGAAAAAATGGCTCTGGATAAAGTTAAATAAAGACTGGCGAAATGCCAGAAAGGCAGAGATAGAAATAGGTATAACCACAAGCAGAAGCACTCTGCATCTATTTTACCATTAACTGAACAAAAAATATTGTATTCGGAATAGTGAAAGCATGTTTTTACTCTTGTAACTTGAAAAAAAAGAGATTTTGGAGGGATTTCAGTATAAAAAAAAACTTTGAAGGTGTGTATCAAATGGCACAGTTTTTCGTATGACGTGGGTTCACTGCCGCCTGTTCCCGCATTTTTTAACTTTTTTTCCCTAAAGTTTCAACTTTCTTTCGTGTTTTCAATTCTGATCAAGACGGAATTAGTGTTTGCTTGTTCAGAAAAGAAGGCAGGAGTCTGACGCCACGAGTTTTTAAAATAGGGTTAAAAAAATATGCTTTTCCAGTATACTAACTTACTATACTTATGCCTTAAACCTTAAATGAAATTTGAATGCTCAAACTTTTTTCCATTAAATCTTTTAACTGGAAAAAAATCGGATGGAAATGGAAGAGCTAAAGTTTCAAGGAAAAGTTTATGAGCACGGAGCACAGATTTCTTTTTGGTAAAACTTCCCCTACTGTCAACATTGTACAAAAACGGAAAAATAACAAATAGAAAATTTTTACAGCTTTCTATCCATCATTAACATTCATACTCTTATTTTGAATTTTTCAGAGTTCTCAACTTTACTTTTAATAGTTTTTAATTTAAAAATTGGAGCATGTTAAATTATTCTATTTTTGAAGTAAACGTTCGTGCAGATGTTACGCTTTAACTATTTAAATTTTGATTCCCCACGCTCAATTTAATATTAAACTTCAAGTTTTATATCTACAAAAAACAAAACCAGAAAAAAAACCAAAAGTCTAAAAACCAAGGTTAAGTCCCAGAGTTTTTTTTAAAGCCTGTTCAACTTTCTCCGCTTTCACTTTTTTAATTTCAATTTTCTCAAAAACTGGAAACGAGATAAGCCAATCTAAAGACATCGTTTACGTCCTATCCGACCAGCCTATTGTTCTACATTCAATCCAGAAATTTTGGTTTCCAGTTTCTCAGAAAACGGAAATGACAAAAGAGAAAGCGGAGAAAGTTGAACACGCTTTAAATGAAGTCTCCGTTTTTCGGAAATTGTGTTTTCAAAAATTTCAAAAATTTTGTTTGTTTGTGCAAATGTTTTGTAATTCCAGGCAGGAAGCCTTGCATTTGCTAAGCGGAGAAAGTTGCACACGCTTTAAATGAAGTCTCCGTTTTTCGGAAATTGTGTTTTCAAAAATTTCAAAAATTTTGTTTGTTTGTGCAAATGTTTTGTAATTCCAGGCAGGAAGCCTTGCATTTGCGCAGTGTCTAGGAATTTCAGGCAAATTTTAGGTGAAAGGACTTTGAGAAAGTGGCACTGCCCTTTGCCTGTCCAGTTTGTACTTCAATGTCAAATGTCACAAGACATTTTAAAAACTGAAATGTCAATTTCCAATAAACTTTTTCCCATTTTCAACCCTTGACTTTCACTTTTTATTTCCTTGAGCTTCAGTTCCTTCCAACTTTCTCTTGGAGAAAGTGTTAGAGTCGTAACTTCTAAAACCCAGCTTAAAGGTTTTACGATTTTTTTCTTAGACTTGATGTTTATGTAACAAATATTTTCCGCACTGGGTACGGTACAGACAATAAAGTTAAACGATTTGCTATTTGCCATGGTTAGGTTATAGAAAACGGTGGTTAAGGTACTTGCAATGGTTAAGGACTATCAATTAAGGTTACTACGGCTCTAAAAGTGAAAGGCTTAGAACTGCTATTTGAGTCAATTGAGTTGAATCATGGGCAAAATTGCCTATTTTTATATCAAAGCTTGTCCTCGAGGGAAAAAAGAAATGTTTACTCTACAAAGAGAAAAGTAGGAGAGGCTGGAATTTGTAGTTTTTTTTAGGTTTGTGGAGAAAGTCTTTTTTCCCCGCGACAGGAGGTAATAGAAGGTGAAACTATAAACTTGATTTCCTGGCCTGCCGCCAGACCAGTGCCAGAGCAGGGAGCCCTTAACTTTCTATTCTAGTGCCATATCATCTTGTGTGTGTCGCTTCCTTTAAGGTTTCCCTATCTAAAGAGTGTACACGGAGCCAAACCCATGGAGTTAAACCATCCATAACATTCGTCTGCAGGCACGAAGGAAGAGGGAGCCAATTTAGTCATTTTTAGTCATTTGGGCCTTAAATTTTCCATCCAAAGTCAAAACTTTTCCCCCCGTTCTTTCTCTCTCTCTCTCTTTCTGAATTGGAGTCCTGTAAAGGAGAGAACAATAGAGAAAGGGAGAGTTGGTCCTAGCAAGCCAAAGTTTATGACAGATTCCAAAAAAGAGGAATTTGATGAAGGCAATGAGTCGCAACGGAAATGGTATATCAATCTAAGCTCTTCTAATGAAATTAACCGTCGTAAAACGGGTATACGAAAGTAGCGTTTCTGAGTTCGGGTGAGACAGACGGACAAGACACTTCCGAGTAGTGACAAGGGACATGTTTTTTGGAAGAGCCATGTCGTTAAAAAATTTTCAACTTGTTTAACCATGAAGGAGGGGCCAAAGGTCAGTGAGTCAACACAAAATTTGTTTGTTTCGACGAGAGGTTTAACGTTTTTTGGAGCCATTACCGTCTCAGTGAAAAAAAAAGTGTTGGGCTTAAAATTTGACCCGGAAGGAGTTGACCCAGGTCAACCGTAATCAATAGTGAGCCATTTCAGGACCCCTGCTCCACATAACAGAACACAGACGGGAAATTGGTCAAGAGGTTTGGGAGATACGTAGGGGACAGACTACAGACTACAGACAGATGACAGACTACAGACAGACGACAGACTACAGACAGACTACAGACAGACGACAGACAGACGACAGACTACAGACAGACGACAGACTACAGACAGAAGACAGGCTACAGACAGACGACAGACCACAGACAGACGACAGACTACAGACAGACGACAGACTACAGACAGACGACAGACTACAGACAGACGACAGGCTACAGACAGACAGAAAGACTACGGGCACACGCAGGACTACACACTGCACACAGGTGACAGACAGACGGATGGTACATTTGCATAGAGTAGCTACGCTACTTATAAGTACTCTTCCAGAAAAATAAGTAGCCTTCGGGCTTACTCTATGGAAAAACTCTGCTCGTCAAACAGAAAGCATTTTCACATTTCCGGATATTAGCCCGTCAGAGACGGCCATTATGGCTAATTTCCTAAAAATCTTGAGCGCTTTCCAAATTCTTTGATAAAAAAAATACTCCAATTTTTTAGTTTTATTATTAAATGGGTTCCGGGATATTACGATTGCCCTAATTATACAAAGATTTATATACGAAAGGATTTAACTGGAAACCAATGAACAAACTTTGGAAAAATATGTCTTTAAAAAATGATTTGTTTGTCTCATAGATCATCCAATAGAAGTGGAGGCTACAAGAGATTTATTTGTCCGGATGGAAAATAAAACCGATAGGATGGAACGACCCTCCAAGTCGGAACGAGACAAACTGTTTTTGATGACCTTTGGCCTACGCCTCAATTGTAATGGTTCAAAAAGTATTGAAACCCGACCTCCAACGATTAGTGACCTAATTGGATTGGAGAGGCGCATGAGCAGTAGTGAAAGAAGATATCGACGAAGCAATTCTGCCCAAAGCCCTTTGGAAGAAGAGCCACTCCAACTCCCTTCATCCTCCAGAATTGTTGGTCCCTATTTTGAATCCAACAAAACTTCCATTTCAGTTTCTTCCAGAGCTGGAACAACTGTCATGTTCGACTGTCCTGTAGCCCTTCTCCAGGGAAGAACCGTAAGGACAAAAAGTGACACCACACAATAATAATGTATTGTTACACAAAAACGAAATGAGGTCCCTGTCATAAGAAAAGGGAAAACAATTTCCTAATATAATGTCGCCCCAGAGAAACTAACAGAGAAAACTATTCTGAGTTTCTCACTTCTTTTATTCTTTTTCTTACTTTACTTTTTCTGGACTTTCTGGACCATTTTTTGGTCCAATAGAAATTTAGGGCAGGTCTAAACTTAATGAGAAAACAATTTTGTAGAGTCCACACCCGCCTCACTGCTCCTGGCGATGGAATCCTTTCAAGTTTTTTATACAATACACGCCCACGAATCCATCTTGACTGATTGCTTTTCGATTTAGAGCAAAAACGAGAAAAACGCGTAGCCTTTGATATCTTTTTAGTTTAATGAGAGAGCAGGAGAGTACACAAAAAGGAGATTGAATCTGGGCTAGAAAATTCGATTGGTCCAGCTTAGGTCCATACAAAAAGTGTCCGCCTTTCTCCCGCCCTTGAGCTTTTTGTTCCGGTATCCATGGTGAGACGATCCTAATTACTCCTTGTACAAACGGCCACAAAGATTTGTGTATTCAGATGGAATCTATAGGAGAAAGTAGAGCATTTGTGTCAAAAATAGATGAATAAGGTTGTTCTAGGATGCCAGAACCAGACATGTTTATGAAATCATGTTCCAAACCCTTGGTCAACTACGTGTGTAATATTGGTCTTTTGAGGTCAAGTTTTAGGGTATAGGCTAACGAGTACTTTCACTTTGACTCTGAGTCTCTAACATGAGAAGAACCATCAGAGAAAGATCCATGGTCCCTGGACAAAATGGACAGTCTGCTAATGCCAGACATAAACAGAAAAGTTCAAAATTGGACGTTACGATGGCATAACTTTTAGTTTCTCTCTAGTGGTTTCGGTCAATCAACTTTCTCTTTGACCTCCTACTTTTACGATACAAAACAATAGAATGCCTTACCCTTCCCACTTAAACAATATCCAGCTTTTTTACTTAATTTCAGGCAACTTTCAGAAGAATAACCAAGTAAGACGCCGGAGGAGAGTTTTTAAAACGTGTTCAACTTTCTCCGCTTTCTCTTTTTTCATTTCGGAATTCTGAGAACCTGAAGACAAAATTTCTGGATTTTAGAATCTAGGACAACATGCTGGTGGTATAGGGTGTCTCCAACCTAATCTACCCGGGGAAAGTCACTTTTCACATTTTCTGATTTTTTTTATGTCGTGGTGTTCCAAAAAAATAAGAACATACCGAGTTTATACCACTACGACAACGTCAAAAGTTTTGAGTGGAAAAAAAATTAAGAAAATTGAAACAGAAAAATTTCGCGCCAAAACTTAGCTCCTCCCCAACCGCCACTAACGTTTCTCAAAGTCGCAGTAAAAGTGGAGAAATCGGGGTCGATTAGGTTGGAGACACCATTTATAAGACGCAAATGATACCTTCCGATTGGCTGATCTCGTCTCCTCTTTTTAGAAAAACGAAATGAAAAAAAAACCTACATTGTGCAACTTCACGGAGCCCTCGCCAGGTTTCCTTGTGTGCAATTTGTGTAGGCAAGTTCAGTTATACCAAAAGGTTATTGCCCCTTCTTTCAATTTTAAATGTTTACTGAATTGTATTTTATTTAATTATGTATTTGTATTTACGTCAATCAATAATGCTTCCCATCATAATTTTTGGGATCCTATCGATGTATAGCTTCATCATGCTTTCCTACAACACTTATAACTTTTAAAGTTATAAATATTTCGTTGGAAATTGAATGTACATCGCTTCCATGTTTCTGACTTTTTGACCCACCCTCCATATGAACGTACAGTGACATGTAATGTCACGGTCATGTCATGTCACGCTTATGCCACCGTAACCTCAATTGTAATTTTTCTCAATCTGTATTTCTACATTATAATTTACGTTGTGCTGAGCTGGCCCGCATAACAGTGGATATTTGACCTAATGACATGGACAGGGTGGACCGATTCGGCCCAACTTCGAACTTATCCTTTGCATTGTCACATTGAACTTGTGTGCCAAATTTGAACACTCTGTGACATGTGCTTTGGCCGCTTGCATGTCTCAGACAAACAGACGGACAGACATAGTGATCACATAAGGCCTGGCTCGGCCTAAAAAGCGGAAAAAGTTAAACATGCTATAAAAAAAACTTTCTATTTTCTAAGGGCCACAAAGGCTTCTGCGATAGTAGTCGTATTACAATTTCGTACATTTGATGTCACTTTAAAAAAAACATGCTTCTGTAATTTTGTAAACACGGACATTAATGCTGTAGATAGTGAACGGGAAATTCAAATTTTGTTTATGGAATATTTTCCTGGAATTTCTTGCCTAAAATTATCATTTTTGAAGAATTAGAAAATTATGTTAATTTTAGAGTCCGGTAAAGTGTGAATGCTTTCACCAGCAGAAAGGAAGGAAGGAGATTTAGGAAAAGAAGCTTTTCAACAAGAAAAGGAGGAAGGAGATTCAGTTGAGCATAAGAATAATAGATTTCAAAGTGTGAAACCCAGATGGAAATTTTCCCAAGTCATTGAAATCAGTCATTGAAAAACAGACAAAATCCAAATTACGGGGAAAGGAAAACGTGAAAAGGAGAATCAAAAATATGGAAGAAAATTTTCAGGATTCTAGAATCCAGAAGCCCAGATCAGATTAGTCATGCAAAAGAATTTTACAATCTTTGGTTCCTTCCTTTAAAATTACTCCTTTAATTCAACTTTTTTGAGGGGGAAAACACAAAAGAAAAGATTTAGAATTCCTTTTTTGCTTACTCCTAAATGAAAATATTTGTTGGAATTTTAAATAACAACGAAATGGAAATTTACTGCAGAATTTCACTTCTCTTCTAATATACATTTTTTACTTTCTCCGAAACTCAAAATTTTACAGTCCTTTCCCTCTATTTCTGATTGAATTTACAATACAATTCACACGACACAAAAGACATTTAAAATGAGGTCGAAGAAAGAAGTTAGACTTAGGAAGGAATTTTGGAATGAAGTTTCTCTGGAAAATCTACTACACTCCTTACTGGCAGCTTCCTTGTCATTAAGAACAATCCGTAGATTAGGAGAAAACCCGCCTTTTCTACTCAAGATGGAGCCATGCCAAAAAATTGAGTTTCTAATCAATAAATCAGGCTCAAATTAAGTTTAGAGATCTCCTTCCCAAACTGCTGGGAAAGGTTCCCTGGAGTCGGGGAGAAAGTTGACTCTGCTTTTAAATTACTCGCCGGGTGTCATTTGCATTTTGAGTAGGAAGGGACTAGGTTTGAATTGGATTTTACATGTGAAACGGGTGAGAATGATTTAGAGGGTGGAGAATGACCTGGGTCGTTTTCACATGGACTTTCCCTGTCTGTGGTGGTAGTCAGTAGAAGATCATCTTTCACTCCTAATCGACTGACACTTTCTCTATGATGCTGACCGTTCCGTCAGAAATGATTTGAGCAGGCATTGATTTAGAACCATTTTCTACCATATCCGTGTCATTGAGCTCACAAGGTCTAAGGCCTCCGAAGACAGTGATTTGTTGATGTCGAGCTTTAATGTGTGCTAGTTTGGATGACACAAAGCGTGTGTGTGTGTGTCGATGGGGAAAATCAAACGCTGATGATCATTTCATTCAAGCGTTTTGCAGTGATCGTTCATCACTGATGGATTGCTTGACTTTTCTGTAAAAGAATCGCAAATTTCACAAGTTTACTATTTCCGTTTTGCGAATTTTCGCGCAAACTCTTAAAATTCAAAATCTATGAACTTGGATCCCTCTGACTTGCAAAAATATTTAACGACGGTATTTTCCGGGGGTTCCGCTTTTCTAGTCAGCCGGATTTAAAGACTTGAGTAATTACCGGGAGTTTTTGTTAAAAAGGAGTAAAAATGTTAACAACCAAAAATCCTCAAGGATTCATTTTCACTTTCTCCGAGACATCCCTTTTTCCATTCCAACGACAGGCCCTTAGAGGCATTTAAGTTACTTTATATGTCCCGCACTCTTACGGAAATCAATCCTAGGGAATTGGAATGGAGAAAGTTTATGTTTGTGTGCGTTAAAAAGAAGAAATAAATAGGGAGGGTGGTGTGCTTTCATTGAGATAGTTTTCTCCATTTTTACGACACTGGCCTTATAGATAATGTGGCGGAAAAGAAAATAAATGAGTAAAAAGAAAGTCAATAGAATTGCTTTGGGCCATAATGCTCTCTCCCTTCGAACCTCACTTACTCACTTGGCTAATGGAGAAGAAAGAAAAAAGAGGAAGAAGGGGCTTCCAGTATAAAAAGGTAGAAAAATTCTATCTGCGGCATTGGATGATGAAAATTGAGTTAAAGGATAAAGTGGCGGAATTCCTCTACCACTTTCTTCACATAAGCGCAAAAACCAAAAATGTACTACGAAACTGTCCTACAAAAATGTTCTACAAAAATTTAGAACTTTTTCTAAGTGGCGTCTAAAATAAAACTACTTTCACTTTTCCGGATTGAAGATATCCGAACCAGTAAGGTCAACTTTCCCCTTTCTCCCAGGTATCAGGTTAGACGTCAGAAATCATTTAAATAATCTGAAATACTGGAGCTTTTAAAAGTACAGCGAGTTGTTTAGAGAGTGTTTAACTTTCTCCGCTTTCACTTTTTTCATTACTGTCTCCAAAACTGGAAACGAGACAAGCCAATCAAAAAGCCATCGTTTTCGTCCAATAAGCCTATTGTTCTAGATTCTAAAATCCAGAAATGCTGTATTCAGAAATTCTGTTTCTCGGAAAACGAAAATGAAAAAAGAGACCAGCTCCAGCAGTCCTGGGGTTAGAGTGTGAGGCTCTAACC
>JABASL010001152.1:0-11974 GCA_019775825.1 Neanura muscorum | reverse complement strand
TTACTTTACCCCAAGCGAGAACCATTGGTGAATTATTAATATTTTCAGATGAAGTCATCCGACGAAGATTGGTAGCAGATGGTGATGGAAGTGGAGATGACCGACGTATCCAGACATTTCTCAAATCATTTTTATCGTTCTGCTCCTCCGAGGAGTTCAACAAAGCTGAAGAGTAATGTCATTCATCCTTAATGTTACCATTCAAATCTTCGCTGAAAATCAATATCTTATCTTGATCTTTACGCCTTTTTCTCCTATTTTGTAGTGAGCTGGCTTTCCGACGGCTCATGCAGCAACTCCAGCAACTGGAATACTCCGCCAAGAGGACCCATGCTGCTATACTGATGAATGAAGACTCCAAGCGAGTATACTCTACTCTTCAAACTGAGATCTCAAAAGAAAGCGAACGAACAAAGAAAACTATTCAGGAAGCCAAGAAAATAATTGAGGAAGAGACGAAACACCGGAAGCATAGTTTGGAATATGAAGCCCTTTGTAAATTAATTGAAAGCAAACCGGATCGAAAGGCAACTGAAGAGCGACGCAGGGAGCTGGAGGAAACTTCCACAAAATACACTGTAAGAACAATAACAAAACGTATGAAGAAGAAAAATTAGAGAATCAGTATGCTTGTAATCCGTCAAGCCTTATTTGGCTTCGTGTCATCATAATGGCAATTCAGTAGACAGAATCACTCCCATTGTCCCATTATGGATTTAATGGTATAAACTTCCTCACTGGCTTTTCATTTTAATTTCAATTTTTGTTGTCATAATATTCTCAAATTAATGTGTTCCTGTCAATAATGAAACGGAAGCTAAACCCCTCATACAATGGTCTCTTTAAAACGTGTTTTTTTTTGTTTTGTTTTTTAAATAACGCGATTCGGATTTCGGGTCATTGAATTTTGTAGAAATCATATTTTAGTTATCACATATCAGACTTTAATTGAGTTTTTTAATCATTCAATAGGAATTGCGCAGGAACTTGGTTGAAGCTGTAGAGAATCGTGAGCGCCAAGTGAAATCCTTGGGTTTCGCCATTGAGTCACTCAAGGACGGTATCGAAGACGAGGAAATGAAACTTTGGGGAGGTTCGCCAATGGCCGAAATCGTCCCAATGGATGTCGATGCCTTTCCACTGGAAAAGGACCAGTTTCCACCGTTAACTTTAGACCCTGCCCCTGTATCATCCGTCCTATCCCAACTTCCGCCAACTGACGAGGACGGCCCAAGTCCAAATGATCACCAAGTCAATTCCGGCAGTTCTCCAGCCAAGGCATACGAAGAACTCTCAGAGGAAGAATCTCCGGAAGAAGGTGAATCTGAAGATTAGCATTAAAATCTGAAACTTTATAAATTTAAATATTTAAGCGACTCTTGTTTTTTTACTTTTAAAGGCTTTATTTCTTGATTTCCAGTCGTACCGGGTGCTCAACTACTAACTACAGTTTTTTAATCCCCCCTCTCTCTCTCTTTCATGTGCGGGAGAAGAGGGAAAATCAAAAAATTGTAGTTAGCAGTTGACCACAAGGTAATACTTTTGTATGACTGCACTGTTCCTGAAGCTTAGGATTTTCTTGAGTGTGCAGTTCCTTCCCGCCTCCCAGGATGACGTGCCCACCTGAGATGACGTAAGGTTTGTGTTCCCCATCTTGTTTACTCCAATTTTCATTGTTAAGGTCACGGAGTTTAAGTAGCATAGGTTCACATTAAGTTGAATTTTAATGTCAGATAAAAGGAAAGTTACGAAAAGCTTTTATTAAATTCACAAAGTTCACATCTTAAAAAATGAAACTATTTTTCACCATTTCGTAAATATTTCGTAATTGTAAAAATTTTGCATTCTGGAATTACCAGAGATGAACTAATGGCCTCTGAACATTAATTTTAATTTTTGTTAGTGTTTACCAAATTCAGGTCATTTTGACATCCAGGGGTTATCATTTGGGTCTCTTATTACCAAATGCGTATTTGATGGTCCATATTGCTAGCGTAAAAATAGGGTCTTTTTGGGATGTTGATGGAAATTTTAATTGCGGTTTGACCACTTTTGGCCTAAGAAGTTTGTAAAGTAGTAAAAAAAAAGTCTTTTTTGCGCCTTTACGCATAGTTAAGTAATATTACCAATTGAGAGAAGCTAGTTAATGACAGGGCCAGGCCAGATAAGAATTGTATAGTTAACTTGCTTTAGTTGATCTTGTGTAACTTGGTGCTTTAGCATTCGTAGTTAGAGAGCTGTCTGGCGTACGAGTGGTGCTAATCTCACTAGGCCACTCGACAAGACTACAAGTTATAGACCCCGAAGTGATTAAAACTATCAGTACAAGTTAAAACTAAAGTACTATTAAGATTATTAATGTCGATTAGGATAATATAACCAAGGATACTATCGGCGATAAGGAACCCAACTCAAGTAATTTTCGGTCGTCTCAAAGAAAACCACATTTAGTCAATTCAAAACATCTTGAGGCTCACACCCATTTAATTACAACTCTAATTTGCTAATTGAAACATTCCCTAACCTTTAACTTCTTAGACATTTAATTAGACAATTCCTACAACTTTAGTCAAGTTTATCCCAAAGAGTTTGGACTGGACGGGTGCCGGCTTCACAAAATTCAATAATCGCTCTTGTTTCGTTTGGACGCTGGCCAAGATTTTGGAACACTCAGCATCCATCTTCAAACACATCGTCCAAAAGCATTCGACCAATTTAATTTCCCGCCATCACCACAGCCATATTCTGGTTTCATCTCTCTACTCTTTCGAGCTACTTCACATGAAACTAATCGCCATTGCAGAAAGGAATTTTAGAGAATTTCGCAGGTAAGGCTAAACCACGATTAGTTTTTTTTCAAAATTAATTAATTGAAATTAAATTTTAATTCAAATTGTTATATGACGTATTATTAATTAAGTGTAAATTCTTTGTTTAAATCCTAGGGAGGACAATGACAAGAATTTCTTACTCCTCTCTCCACATTGACCCTGAAAACAACAATAAAAGTCAAGAATTAGATGACGCTACTTCAACTCGGCTAAAATGTTTTGGATATCGTATAAATCGAATTAAAATAGCCATTTACTGTTTTTTAAATTTGGTTCTCGTTGGAATTCCATATTTGATTGGTCGTTGGTGTGTCCAATGGAAAGTTTACTTTACAGCTAGCCCAACATTTCTTCGCAATGCAACTATAGTACTCATTAAGGTTAGATTTCACTAGCTTTGAAAGGTGAACCAAGGTTAGCACTAATTAGACCGCCTAATTACTAAATGTGTTATTTAAATCCATAGGATGAGGACCAATTCTTTTCATGTGATGTCCATGTCGACTCGATAGACTTTTTGCCTAACAAATTTGCTCAGCGTGACCTTGACCCTGATGTCAGCGACTCAAGGCTTGATGACGAGGAAACGTCAGAAACCACTCCCCTGAGGAGGCGAAGAGCAGAGTCCTATTCAATAGCGCCGCTCTTTCGACATTTTAATTTCCGTCATGAAAATTATTTTTGGGATGAGGCAAAAGGTGGTTTCCGGAAACTGGAGGGACTTGAAGGGATTACGGCCGCAGATTTATTGGAATCTTATCCTGGCTTGTCGGATACAAGAAGAAGGCAACTGTAAGTTTGCACAATACAAGGTTAAATGGGGTTAAATTCTCCCGTTAAACGGCTCGTGGTAATTGTCTTTAGGCGCAGGATCTATGGACCTAATTTAATTGACGTGGAGGTCAAAGGTTACGTAGCATTGCTCTTTGATGAAGTCCTCAATCCCTTCTACGTCTTTCAAATCTTTAGTATCAGTCTCTGGTGTTTTGACGATTACTATTATTATGCCGCATGCGTCGTTGTCATCTCCTTTATTTCTATAACAATGTCACTCCTTGAGACTCGGCGCCAAATGGAATCATTGCGAGAAATGGCCATTGGACAAGAAAATCTAGTCGTTGGAGTACGGAAGCCTAATGCCGGTAAATCATATTTTATGTTCTAAGTTCACAAATATCAGTCGATTATACGCGCTTACAAACTCGTTTCTATAATTATTTTCAGAGGAAGAAGAGATCCGTGTTCAGGATTTAGTACCTGGTGATGTTATTTTAGTTCCGCCGGAAGGATTAATCATGCCTTGTATGTAATAATACTTAATTAACTTAATTACCCACTGGAATTCCTATTTATGTTAATCATGAACGGAACGCTGCTTGTGTAATAGGTGACGCTGTTGTAACCACTGGAAGTTGTATTGTAAATGAAAGCATGCTCACGGGAGAGTCAATTCCAGTAAGAAAGACACCGATTTCCGAAACAAATGAATTTTATGACATTGAATTGCACAAGCGACACACCGTATTTGCGGGAACGCATGTCATTCAAACACGATTCTATGGCGGAAATAAGGCACGTAACAATGCAAAAATTAGCTTTAATTGATAGTAATTATGAACCGGGAATTCATACTTGGAGCTAAGAATTTTGTTTTGCCATATTTTTCTTTAGATTTCGTGCGTTGTGGTTCGTACTGGATTTTCGACGTTAAAAGGAAGTTTGATTCGCTCAATGCTGTTTCCGAAAGAAACTGGACTTGATTTTTATCAAGACGCCATTCGATTCGTCATCCTTCTATTCATGATTGCCATGTGTGGCATGGCATACTGCGCTTATGTTTATATTATCCGCCATGTAAGTTAATGCCTTAGTAAGGAGGTTTTTAGTCAATTTTCATTCCATTGAAATGGTTCTGTGTTGTTTTTAGGCATCTTTCCAAGTGTTAATCGTCCGAGTTCTGGATATTGTTACCGTAAGAAACAAAACCACTTGAAATGCTCGTATTTTCAAGATCTTGTGATTGAAAACGAGAATTGAAATTCCTAAAATATTCATAAAGTGCCGATGAAAAATTATTTTTGGTTATAGATTGTGGTGCCGCCAGCGCTCCCAGCAGCTTTAACCGTGGGAACCGTCTATGCGCAGGCGCGTTTGAAACTTCGAGGAATTTTTTGTATTTCTCCCCCCAAAATCAATTTCTGCGGCAAGCTCCAATTGATTTGTTTTGATAAGACTGGAACTCTTACTGAAGATGGACTGGACTTTGCCTCTGTTGTTCCAACGGATGGAGATGACCTCGACAATATTACGTTTCTGGAACCTTTGCATGAGGTCAGGTCACTTCCAGATACGTCAGAGTTAGCCCGGTGCATGGCCACTTGTCACTCACTTACACATATCAAGGGAAACCTGGTTGGGGATCCTTTGGATTTAAAAATGTTTGAAGCAACAGGATGGGTACGTTTTTTCGCGAACAAGCATTGGTCTGGATTAATGATTTTATGAGTTTGTTTAGGAATTGGTTGAACCATTGGATAATGCTGACGAGAGGCGGTTTGATCTTTTGACCCCAACTTTTGTCAAAAAGAATGATATTGAAGTTGGGATCATTCGAGAGTTTGAATTTACTCCGCAACTTCAGCGTATGTCTGTTGTGGTCAAGGCATTGGACCTCAGTGGAACGTATCCTCCAGCACCTCCCGTCATGACTGTTTACTGTAAAGGCTCTCCAGAAAAAGTCAGTTCCTTGTGTGACAAATTGCCGGAAGATTATGATCTTGTCCTGGACTCGTACACAGTTAGGGGATACCGCGTACTGGCCCTTGGGTAAGTCCACTTGCAATACGAACTACAGTTCCACGCATGCTTGCGCGATGATAATCGTCCTCCTTTGTACTCACGGTTTGGGTTTGTTGCATTAGGCGGAAAAATATTTTCGGCCTTCACTGGCATCAAGTTCAGCGAGCTTCCCGAGAAACGGTAAGTCTAAATTAATCATTTCCGACATAAAATCAGTCCTTCTATACAAAAGCGTTTCAGAATTTTGATATTTAAAAAACTGTTTTTAGATTGAAAAGGACCTTGTCTTTGTTGGATTTTTAATTATGCAAAACAGCTTAAAATCGGCAACTATACCAGTCATTCGAGAATTAAAAAATGCAGAGCTCCGGAGCGTAATGGTGACAGGCGACAATGCTCTGACAGCTCTTAGTGTTGCTCGTGAATGTGGAATGATCTCAAGCTGTGATAAGGTATAGTAACGATGTGTTGATGAGGTTACTTGACATGACCTTTACATGACATGATCTATTTTCTGGTTATCCTAGGTGGTCATCGTCAATGCACTTGAAAGCGGGGAAATTGAGTTTACTCTGGCAGCTCATCACTACGAAGCAGAGGACTCGACGGTCGAGGGTGGAAGCCAGGGTCGAAGGGCTTCCGGAATGACGGCCAGAAGCATCAGTAGTAGTGGCAGCGAGCGTCCACCTTCACTTTTGGGCAGTGAGAGGTCACTCAAGAGTGAGTCCTTGTCAGGTCACAGTGCCCTAGATGAGGATGACGAGGATGATAGAATTGATGTCGATAGACTAATTCCCATTACCGGTGGAGCAGAAGGATCTGAGCTTGCGCCAAGTTTTATTTCAATGGAATCCAATTATCATTTTGTTGTGACCGGGAAGAGTTGGGACATGCTATATCGTTCACATCCTAAGTCAACTCTTCATCGTATTTTGGCCAAGGGTACTGTCTATGCTCGCATGTCACCAGAATGGAAAATGCAGCTAGTAGAATCTCTTCAGGTGAGTAATTACTTGAAATAATCATAAAACAATTACTTAATTATGTCATGATGGTTATAAATAATTCGTTTTAATTCACTTTTGTATTCAGAGTATCGGATATGTTACCGGAATGTGCGGCGATGGGGCTAATGATTGTAATTCAAGAAACACAAAAATATGTTTAGGATATTTAACGTTTTTTTGGCAAGTGCCTGGAACATTTTTTAAACGTTGAAAATGGAAATTTTGTTTTAAAGGTTCTGCATTAAAAATGGCTCATGTTGGAATTTCCTTATCGGAAGCCGAAGCATCAGTGGCAGCTCCATTCACTTCCAGAATTGCTGACATCTCGTGTGTCCCACATTTGGTTCGTGAAGGTCGTTGTGCTCTCGTTACTAGTTTTGGGTAAGGGAAATAAAAACAGCCTTTGACCTTTGACCGTTTTTTAATGAATATTTTGTATGTTATTATACAGTATGTTCAAGTACATGGCCCTCTACAGTTTAGTCCAGTTTATTACGGTTCTCTCCCTATATCGCGTAAGGTTGACCTGCTTAAGTGCTTTTAAGTTAACTGCTTTGCATCATTTTCAAGCTAATCTTTGTTAATTTATTAAACTAATAATTAATGTTGCAGCTTGGATCGAACTTGGCGGATACTGAATTCCTGTTCATTGATTTAGTCATTACTACAACATTAGCCATTGTCATGGGACGGACGGAGCCTTATGGAAAAATAGTAGCAAAGCGGCCAATTGGGAACCTCTCGTCACTTCAGAATGTCATTTCAATTATTTGTCAAATTGTTGTCACTGCGTCAATTCAAGTTGGAGCTTTGGAATATCTCCAGGCCCAACCTTGGTACGAAGCAGTTCGTACAACCTCTGCAGATGACACGGAAACAACCTGTTGGGAAAATACGACGCTCTTCTGCGTCAGTGCCTTCCAATATTTGATTCTCGCATTAGTCTTTTCCAAGGGCCCACCATTTAGAAAACCGTTCTTTACTAACGGTAAGGAAGTTGCTTTGAAATGGTAGTCAAGGTCATCAAGGGTAAAATTGTATTTGAAGATTTCCAGGGTGCTTTGTCGTGTGTCTTGCTATTCTCACCTCGTTCACGACACTGGTCACGATCCATCCATATCCATGGCTTGGTAACTTTATGGGTCTCATGCCCCTTGACCCTCTCACAACGGACTTCCGCTATTCTCTGATGATCTTCCCTCTTCTGAATCTCATCATATCCCTTACAATTGAAGTAGTTTGAAATAATTAAACCATTAATCTAACATAAACAGAATTAAGGATAATATTTGTATTAACAAATTTCCAGACGCTACTCTCAGTCGGCGGAAGTTTGAAAGGCAAACTAGGACGAGGGGGCTTCAAAAAATCGAAGGCCAAGTATCAAGAAATTTTGCAGCAGATTGAGTCGGATGTTACCTGGCCCAGGGTCAAGTGTTCTTGAGGAAATGTGCTGGGATTGTAATTTATGGAGCGATTCTTAAATTTCTGTACTTAAAGATTGACTTTCATCGAACCAAGCTTTAAGGGCCCTTTGTTCTGGTGTCATCCTTGCCGTTTCTTTCTACAACATCATGTTGTTCAGTTAGTTAATTAGAAATTAGTTGAATTATGAGAGTATGGATCTCCAAGCTAAACCCAGAAGTCTTTATGTTACATTTTTGTTGTATTTTTATCGAATATATTTCTTACCACGGATCCTGTCGTTGTTGATTGGTGTTCTCCTAATAAACCGAATCTGGTCATTTTGAAATCCTTACCATGAACTTCTTTATTAGTTGAATTTTTATCAAATTTCCGTATTCTTTTTCTGAAAATTCGTGAAATAGGCAAGCTTATTCTAAATTTTTGAAATTTCAAGAACTAGAAAAAAAATTTCAAGAACTAGAAAAAATTTTTTCAAGAACTACAAAATTTTTTTTCAAGAACTAGAAAAAATTTCGGAGTCCTCATAGTTTTTTCTTATTACTTTTCCTAATTTCAGTTTCGTCGTCATTTGATGCCACGGTGGATGTGAATTCAATCCAATTCATGTCCCCTCTAGGGTCAATTTGATTTATGTTTAAAAATTTTAAACTTAAACTTTTGCAAATTAGAGAATTTTTTTTAAATTTCCAAATTTTTCCAAATTTCATATACATAAGCGTGGCAGAAGTGGCGTCTGTAAAAAAAATCTTCAAAAAACCATTTTCCATCCAACACTGTGAAACCACTCCCTTTTTAGACAACGTTTCAAATAATGGCAGAATTCGGCACCGAGTTGTGATTATATTCTTTTTATTTTATAGTGGGGTTGAAGGTGTAGGTTATTTAGTAAATCTACACTTAGCGTTCTAGCGTCCCTAAAGATACACAAATTTTCAATTAATTCTGTAATTGCGTATAATTTTGATAAAATTAATGAATGAAATTATTGTATTTAAGCATAATGCTTCTGTAAATATAAATTAATTACAGGCATTTCAAAATTAATTGATCTAGATTTACGTTTTCTCACGAAAAATCAATTACTTTTGGATAATATGGTGACAGTGCCATCTTTCATAGATTTTACTTCGCTTTGCCTCCTCCTCGCCGTTAGAACACAAGGGAAAAAAGAGCCAGAAACAGGCATTGAGTTGGGACCCGGTAAAAGTTATCCTTCTTCCAGGCAGTTCACAGAAGGCAGAGGGTCAACAATTAGTTACATCAATTAGATTTATAGGACATGGGTCGATACTCACGAGAACCCGATAATCCCTCCAAGAGCTGCAAGGCTCGGGGGTCAAATCTCCGCGTTCACTTTAAGGTAATTGACCCATTATTACTAAAACAATAGAAAACCGATGTGATACAGAGATACTGAATTCTTGGTTTCCTCATTTCGAATTTGACCTTCTGGGGCATCTGGGGTGAATGATACACCCCAGATGCCCGATCATTCCTTGTTACTTCATTGCAAAGGTTAAGTGTCCACTGGCCTGACCTTTTCGTAGATTATTTACATGTGTGTAAAACGATTCATCGAACTGTGTATGTTGCCTATGTGTGGGCCACACAGTGTGGCACTGTGGCTTGTGATTGGCAGGTTTAATTGCAACATTGTGATTAACGGTTTGAACGACTAATTTTTAGAACACACGGGAATCCGCAGGTGCCATCAAACGTATGCCCCTGAGGAGAGCCATCCGTTACCTTAAGAATGTGCTGGAAATGAAGGAGTGCGTTCCATTCAGAAGATACAACGGTGGTGTGGGTCGATGTGCTCAGGTATGATCGCTCTAAATACTAATCAAAGATTTTACCACATTACGGCCGTCGTAATGTTGCAAAAATATTTTATTGTAGGGATAACGTCGTACTTTACTAATTAGTAGCATCTCAAATTCATTTTCTGTTTGACTTATTTTCTTATAGGCTAAACAATGGAGTGTGACCCAGGGACGTTGGCCAACGAAATCCGCCGAGTTCCTCCTCCAACTTCTTAGAAATGCAGAGTCGAATGCCGATAACAAAGGATTGGATGCAGATCGTCTCGTAATTGAGCACATCCAGGTCAATCGGGCTCCTAAAATGAGGCGGCGAACATATCGGGCTCATGGTCGAATTAATCGTAAGTTTCACACTTACAATTCTAGTTCTTATTTTCCCTCAGAAATTCTATTAATTATGTTTCAGTTAGGTTTAGTTAGCTAAACCTAACTAACCTAAGTAAACGTACTCTAATCGTTAAATATTCTATCTCTAGCCTATATGTCATCACCTTGCCACATTGAAGTCATCCTTGGAGAGAAGGAAGACGTTGTGGCAAAAGCAGCCGAAGATGAACCTGTAAAGAAGAAGGTGTCTAAAAAGAAGTTGAATCGACAGAACGTTCAGAGTCGATCACAAGAATAAGAAAGTAATTCACTCAAGTTTACACTCCTTATTTTGAACTGAATTATTTTCTAATTTAAGTAAATAAAATCTACTCGTATTCAGCTTTTGAATTTAGAATTACAGGAATGCGTGAGTTTTATTTCGAGAAAGGAGGGATATTGCCTGTTTGTTAGTAAGTAATTCAGTTAGTGACAAGTGGGCGGAGTTTACATAAAACTTCTACTTCCTTTCCGACACTGTCAAAAGGAAACGCAGTGTGAAAGTACGTTCCACAGATTTTATAATTTAGATGATCAGATATAGATCGAAGAGAAGTTAGAACTGCTTGGGTCGAATATTCGTAGAGGAGAACAAAGTCAGGGCTCAGGTCAAGGTTACCGTGGGCCATTTTCGTCGTTACAAATTCAGTCAAGTTTATATCTAGGAAATCACCTATTTGCAGATTGGGTGCATCGTATTCGTAGCCCACGGGAGCACAAGTAAAGAACTCGTACGTTGCATTAGGGTGATGAAGATATCTATTGAAAAAAAAATTAGGAAAACAACTTTCAGTAAAGTATTCCAGCAATGACCTTGTGACCCTTACGTGTGAACCGGAAGTGAATAGCAGGGCATCATGACCCAGATAATTGGTTGAGTCATAGTAGAAGCATCTCGTACAATAAAATTAGATGCGGGTCCTATTCCTGCTTGATGATAACCCATGAAGAAAAATGAAGCAGCAAATTGAGCAGATATCGTACAGGCAAAGGCAGTAATCACAACCCTTTAAAATAGAAATTTTCAAGCTTTAAAAATAATTTTTGTAGTTAAATTTAAATAATTTTAAAATTACAAATATTTAATACTGTATTAAGACTACTAAAAAATGTTTTACCATCGTGTAGAATGTAGTTTGAAATAGGAAGTTGGAATGAGGTAGGCCCAGATATCACCCAAAATTGAACAAAACTGTGGCAGGATTGGCAACATGAATCGAATTTCTTTATGAGCCACACAACTGAAAATATAAATTGATAAATGTTAATTACACTTATTCACTTCAGGTAGAAATAGAAAACTGAAAAAAAAAAAACTGAGAGAATCGAGAAAGTTATTTTGGAAGATTTTCCGTAAATGCGGCGTTGCGCTTTATTTTACTTACCTATAAATCCCAATGAAGATGACGATGACCCTTAGGTCAGTGACATATCGAGAGGGCCAGGTTAAAAGTATTCCATAAGCTAAAACTATGTTGAGCCCAAGGATGGAAGGAATTGCAGAGTAGAGATACCAACAAAATGGATTGACCCCAAACTCTGCACTTTTACCCTCCAAGAAGTTAAAGACAAAGAAATTCCACCATGGAAGAACTGGTCGTCCATAGTAGATCCAATCGACACACAAGTTTCCAATTATCACACTAAATCTGAAACAAATTGTCGTGTTAGACACTCTGGAAACTGTTCTTCAATGGAACCGCATTACAACTTTCAGAAT
>JABASL010001151.1:0-11980 GCA_019775825.1 Neanura muscorum | reverse complement strand
TTAAGAAAATCTTTTTCCAACTTTCAACCGACGCCGCAACATTAATTATATTTTCAAGGTGACAGGTCATAGACGACTCAAGCAAAAAGCTTTAAGCAATTCTGAAGGAAAAGCAACGTCACATCGTACTGCGCCAATAACTTGCCAAGTTTCTCATAACAGATTTTAAAGGTGAAGTAAAAGTCATTAAGTTTGGAATTGAAATTAACTCAGCATGGCATTTTCACTCATCTTCACAGAAATCCTAGGCATTTTCTTTCAGTTTATCATTATTTCTTTCCTCGTTCTGTAACGTTACTCATTCGAAGGCGTTCCTTCATCCTGTCACGTTGATGAACTACGGTTTCATTGTTCTTGATCTTAATTTGCGAAGTAATATGTCTTGCTTGAATTGCTTCCGACGTTGCAATGTCTTCAGGCATCACCGCCTGAGCCGCCATTCCATTTTCCGTTTTTGTTTCTCTTTTTCTAAAATTAATAATAAGTTAACAAACGAGAAATCATGAATCCGGTAAAACAATTTCTTGGTTTCACGCATGGCTTATGTCTTACCGCGTTTTATTTTTATCCGTGCTTCTCTGTTTCTGAGCTACAAGTGTGACGAAGCTGTTGAGCTCTTCCTCTCCAATTGTGTCAAATCTGCGAAACAAATTCCCCTTGAAACAGAGTTATAAAAAATTTGCAATGTAAGAATATAAGTATTTTGGAAAGATAGGGAGAGGGACGCACTGCTTGATTAATTCATTGTGTGGTATTGGCACATCAGAAATGACTGGCGAGTAATTTCCTAAGGGAATATTAAAACCATCTTCTGGGCTTAATTTTGTGGCGGAAACGAGTTGACTGCAATTAAATAGAAATTGGATTTAGTTTAGACATGATTCAATTGAAATTGTTTCTATAAGATGTTAGTGACATACGGTCCTCCCCTGTGCGTTGAAAAATTTTAGTACCCATTTCAGTGAACAAGAAATAAAAGGAAACATTAGGTTCAATACAAATTAATATAAATGTTGATTCTATAGAATAAAATAATATATTCCTTACTTGAATAAAAACGTGAATGACGGATCAACGCGTCTGTAGAAGTCGCCTTCTCCACCTGACTCAGAAATACTTAGAAGCAAAAAGATTTCAAATAATTAATGCTTCAAAATTTTGGGCTCTTAATCAGAACAATTGGAATAATCTAACTTGGAGTTTCCTGGATATGACGCGTCCAAAGGTGGTGGAAGCTTCAAGTCCACAATTGGTTGCGAAACAGCCTTCGATGGAATTAATGTGGACGATTTCGATTTCCCCCTTTAGAAAATGATTAATAGTAGTTATACATTTTCGAATTTGTGTACAGCTTGTATGCAATTCAGCGTATTCATATGCAATTCAGCGGATGACATTACATAAATTTTAGAATCCAGTCCTTTTAAACGTTTCTTGGAATTGAAGCAGAATACGGTTAAGATCTTCTACCTAAACACCTCGCTTCGCTTTAATGAAATCGAATGCATTCGAATTTTACAAAACAACAAACCAGCAGAGTTACGAAAAAAGCTAAAAGCGCTTTCAGCTGTAGCAATTGGATCTCCTTTTTTGCACAATATATTTGATATCTCATTTACATTTTCCATTTGAAGAAATACTAATTAACAAGAACCAGAACCCAGTTCCTTTTATGCCTCAAACAGCTTTTCGAAAGCCTTCTAAAAACTACTAAAGTGTAAATAGGTCCTTGAAAGCAGCATCGGAGAGGATCTTCAATATCATTAGAAATTACATTTCCCTGCAATGACTCTTCTTAGCTACAAACATCAAAGTCCGTTCTTGTCAAATCGCGAAATAGTTCTGGAAATTTTGGAACCTTTCGTTTTGGATGTCAGAAACTTTCGAATTGTGTCGTTACCCCCCACGGAAGTGGAATGCTCAAGGGGACAGTTGGACGACAATCGTCTGTACATCCCCATCAATCAACTCTATATCTGGAAGCGTCTAAATATTTAAGAAGCTCCAAAAGAAATTAGGGTGCAGCGCAGCCAAAGCGTCCTCGAGACGCTGAACATTAACAAAGTTTTGAAGATAAACGGAGCAGAGAACAGGACAAAACTTTTACTCTAGCAATTCCAGCATCCACTGGATTCTTCTGTTTACTTTTACTCTTTGACTAGTCTATGCTAATCGAAGGGAAAGTGGCGATATGATAACAGGGATCCTCTTCACAATCACAACCAATACTAGTAATTGACACTTTGATACCCAATTACGGTGTTTACAAACAGCAATGCTAACTACTTTTAAAAAATTCAAAAACAAACAAACGGTTGCGTCTTTCATTTGCATAAACGATCTCTGTATCGAACTTTTAAAAAGTTTCAGGGCATGACCAGATTTCGGTTTTGAAAATAAGGCATAAATGGCACGTTTGTAATTTGTGTAAACCCCTCCAATTTCCTTCATTCTTTTAAATAAAAATACATGTAAACCTTTGGTTTCTCAACGTTTCTCTCAAGATGAAGGTTCAGCCGACGATTTTTATTAAATTGAGTATAATACTGGTTTTGTCGGG
This sequence comes from Neanura muscorum, assembly GCA_019775825.1. NCBI lineage: Eukaryota > Metazoa > Arthropoda > Collembola > Poduromorpha > Neanuridae > Neanura > Neanura muscorum. The sequence goes on along the minus strand of JABASL010001151.1, from coordinate 9,420 downwards.
CACTCAGCCTACTTTGCATTCAACAATTGATTCTACAAGTTCCCACTGCCTTGCTAGCATCATTGTTCATCTGCTTTAAAAACATGAGATGAAATGACATCCCCAGAATNTCTACAAGTTCCCACTGCCTTGCTAGCATCATTGTTCATCTGCTTTAAAAACATGAGATGAAATGACATCCCCAGAAAGTTGACGCAAATACGCCCTTCAACAGTTCAGAGGCGTTCCTTGTGCTTACGACCAAAGAAAACTCAATTGAGACTCTATTGTCATTTTTCCATTGAATTTTAAACTGTGGGTAGGGAGAATCTCGGGATTTAGAAAGCGAATTAATTAACGCCACTCTAAAGATAATTCTATTTTCAATTAAATTATATCTAGAGAGCGTTAGTACGTAGAACTCGCGTGAGACCACAATTATCAATTCGATTTACCAATTCAATATTCCTTTCTTGATCTTTGTAAATATGTAGAAAGCAATCTTCATAGCTAAATGTAAAGGTTCTGTAGAGCAGATTAATTCTGTACATATTAAAACCATAATGCCGATCCTCTTGTCTTCCCCTTCAAAACATATTTATTTGCACAGCTTGCAAAATATCTTTATTTAATTTGGGTGAGTGCCAAGGTCATACTTGTGTGTATTTCCGATTCGTCAAGACGAAAAACAAGATGGCTAATCGTACTGACTCCATTCCCAGATGGCGGCTAGTAAATTTTGAATACATTATGTGATTTGGGGTAGGAATCTCAGGAAATTATTAGAAATTATTTGCATGTTTGTTGGCAACAGGTGAATAAAATACAATGAAAATGAAACTGACAAAGTTACGCCCATTGGCATATATTAACCATCAGATTCTTCCAAAAAAGAAGATACGTACGAAGTTTCGCATTGCAATAGGTGTAGCATCTAAAGTTTTCAGGAAAAAATTTTACAGTTCAACAATAGGAAAGAATAGATTTCAGAATAGATCTCGGACGAGTGGCTAAGTACAATGGAGTATTTCAAAGTGGAATAATAATTAAGCGGATTCAAGCTTCGTAAAATAAAATTTGTAAGAATATTACTGGAATTCCGATGCGTCGTGTTTAAAGAAGCCAGAAATACTGCATCATAAATTGTGTTTTTTTTTTCGTCTTTTGATGCCAAAAAGGTTGGACAACTCAGATATTGGGTTTGCAAACGTATGCAATAAAGCAAATCCGGGTTCTATGAATAAACCACAAACCGCATTAACCGAATTCATCTACTCCTCGAAGTCCACGTGCAAATATCACGAGCTATGAACTATAAAGATAAACCATTTGCCAAAATATTTATAATCAAGTTAATTAAGAATAGGAACATAAAGGATTAAATCTATGCTAAGTGGTTTAGCCAACAAAAGAATTAATGACAATAACAAAATCCTGGTTTTGTAATACAAGCTTTTCTATAATGCAAAAAATTATGGAATCTGCCTTGTTTGGGATACTTTTTCGTACGTAAAATATCTCAGCATTAAAGTTTTTTGTGTTCGCCAGCGTTTTTTTTTCAACTCCAGATCCAACCTCTGCTTTCCACCAATCAGAACCAAGGTTTGTTTGTTCCTCATGATTTGCAAAACAACTTTAATTAATTCCTTTTGTTCAGCTTGAACGAAAATAAAATGCAAAACTTTACGCAACCATTGCAGAACAGCCCCATTCATTGAAATATTGGCACAAAAGAATTTAAAATTCCTGTTTAGAATTTCAAATTGGGCTAAACGCATCTGTTTTTTTGGAGTTGAAGGTTCCTTCGCTCATGTCAACGTCCACCAACGTATGAAAAAGTCCAAAATTCATTACTGAAGGGCAATTCAGAAAAGTACAATAAAAACTTTTCTGGAAAATTGTAACCTTTGTTGTGAAAGCATGGTGGATCAGTTTCGGTTAGAATCTTCCATCAATTTATAAAAGTTGAGTAAAGAAGTTAAATAATACAAGTACATATCAAAAACCTAATTACACAAGCAGCTTCTAGAAACTCATAAACTCGATATGCTTTGCAAAGGGAGCTGGAAAATTTGAGATCGCTGCTCATGGTGACGAGCTTTGACTGTCAAGCGAAGTTCCAATACTCTAGAAAATGAAATATAATTCAAGTACATTGCCAGCTTTTGACATTGACGCGCTCGGAGGATCGAAATACAGCACCGGAACTAACTTATAAAAATAATAAATGAAAGCAGTACAATGATAAGACAAGTCTCATCAAATTTTCACCACGCGGAAAAATCTGCCCTCGTAGAATTCAAGTCGTGTCCCCCACAAAATTTCGACGGCAAAAAACAATTAATCGTTAATACAGGCAACTTTACAGCGCAATCGGAAACAAGCTAATATAAAATCTTGTGTATACATAAGTGTAAAACTCGACATATTTGTGTTTAATGCTAAAGAAGAATAATAAAATTGGGATTGACTAAAAAAATCTTTGAAACACAAACCGGTTTGGTTCAACTCAACTAAGACGCCGTTCCTTGAAAACCTTTTCTTTCCAAGAAGCAAGTCTTCTCTTGGAGATAATCATGGAGAATAAAAGACTTCAGAAATGATTAATTGGAGCTGCACACAAATCGTAAAATATCATGAATAATGATCTAATTTCCAAAACCATATCGCGTAATTAATGATACTTAACTTGAAAACAACTCCCATCCTCGCCAAAGCTATAACATGAAAGACGAAAACCACTCGTATATTAATGATAAAGTCCGTAGCTACAGCTAGTATTCAAACTTGGAGTGTTTACGTCAAACATAAAACAATTCACTGTTTGGAAATTTGAAACATGTATCGTCTTGGTCGTGACTAAATTTGACTAAAGTTGATATCAAATCTGCACTATTAGTTTTTAAGAGTAATTACGCAACAATGCGTTCAATAATATGGGTAGGAGGAAACGAATTTAGTGGCTGACCAGAATTAAATTTAATCCAAAATGTTAATTACATTAAACTCCATATTTATTTACTCAGTAACGCTGGTTCGCTGGAGTGGTGTCATCCATCACATTTCTTTCATGAACATAAAATAAAAATGAGTCGTTTGATGTGATTTAGATTAAATATTTTGTTTCACTAACTAATTCATTGCGCTAAAAATGCCACTAGCAGCATCGTCTCACGTTTCGCTATTTTTCTACACCGGCGTAGGCCACACCTATGATCTCGCGGTGGAAAGATTCTTAAGAAATTCAAACGAGTTCGATTTCAATTATACTTTTAAAACAGCCCCATTGCCCTTAGGACTGATTGCGATAATGGCTAAATGTTTATACTTTCATAGACGAACCAAAATTTCAAAGGCTAAAAGTAAAGTTGCACTGGATACATGATGGGTCCAAATAAAGTAGAAAAGAATAAGGAGACAAAATAGTTAGGCATGCCATAAGGTTTTTATCATAGAATAAATTTATATTATAATTTGTAAGTTTATGTTTATCAGCAGAACGTGTTTTGAAAAACAAAAAAGAATAATGAAAAGTAAAGTAGAGTGGGCTTCTATTGCAAAGTGAACACAGGATGTCCTGCCCTATATGTTTAGTCCACCGTGAAATAAATCTAAATAAGACTGGAACTTGCAGCGTAGGGATAAAGTCATGTAGCAATTAAATCCCCCTACGGTTGTACGGTCCAAATTCTTAATGTTTCTTAATAAAAAAAAAACATAAGCTTAATAAATCTAGCTTACTAGCTTGCCTGATAAACCTAACAGGTTTGAAAAGAAAGAGCATTTTTTTTCACCGCATTTTCCGACGGAGGAATCAGAAGATTTATAGTGAAGTCAGTCAGTGATTTAAAACACCTACTCGTTAAAACTGTCATGAAACGCAGGATGTAAAACCATATTCCCATATGCGTACCGCATACACAATGCCTAAGAGTCCCTGCGGTGGATGCATTGAAAAAGAGCACTTCCTGCATAAACATAAGACAAAGGCTAAAAATTCAGGATCTGGATTGGAGCGAGCATATCACGAAAAGATTGAATAAACCAAACCAGAATTGTAGACTAAAATTTAATGCTGCCTAAATTCGTGAGGGAATTCTGACTGAACGCTGAAGAGGCAAGGTCTTCTAAAATTGAAAATGTAATTGACCAGTTTTGTAAATCTAGGACTCACCCCTGTTGATCAAGATCCAGAACTTCCAACGTTCCTCGACTCCATGTATCAAAAGACAAGGGAGCTGGTGGGATGTCCGAAAGGAAAACATTTGCAGAGAGATGCCCGATTTCCGGTTTGTACTCATCTAGCAGTTCCGCCTGAAGGTAGGAATAAAGCGTTGAAATTAATTACAATATAACGATACTTATTATAATTAAATTATTGTTGTTTCTATGACCCACTTCCATTATGCGGAGCCACGTGTTTCTTAATTGTAATGTAATTGATAACGGAGCGTTTGCATTGAAGAAACGCTCACTACAAATTCCAAAAGCCGTTTCCAGAAAATCTTGGATAATTTCTTCCCCCATTTGATTCCCATCGCAGATTTCTTCGGGATCGCTTTCACTATACTCATCACTTTCAACGATTTCAATGCCTTCAAGAACACAAGGGGAAATAAATCGTCACGCAGATATTATATTTAAGGAATAAAATAAAGCCACCAACTTAATAGTACTTTAGTTCAAGTACCCATATATAAACTGTATTTAAATTCTATATATTAAAAAAAAAGAATAAAATCCCATAAACGCCAGGAAAGAGTAGCTAAATATTTCCTATTAAAAATATATCTCGAATGTTCTTCAATCACTGTTAGGACCGCTTAACTCGGTGAACTGCATTTCATAATTTTGTTTATAGTACCGCTGATTCTTTTTTCTTACACAAAATTTTCTTTTTGGGTTTTTCTGGTATGTTTTCCGTCATGTCAGAGACTCTGCTCATTTCAGCGATTTCCTTCAAGTCTGAGTGTTCTCTCTGTGAAATTAAATCCAAATCTACGTCATCCGAAGACGAATGCAGTGACTTTGTCGACTTTCTTTTCCGCCTCATGTACGCTGACTTTCTCCTAGTGATGGCATCACTGTCTCCAAAGACAGAAATGTGAGAGTGGGAATGTCCGGGAAATGACCGGGAATGTGCCGTGGGCAACTCAGTACTGAATCTGAGACTTGTTCGCTTATCATGATGGGTCAATCCATGGGTCAGGTGTCACAGGTTTCTGTTCACCAAATAACGCTGTCGGTAAAGAGGGACGATATAAGTTATACCTTTAAAACTAGGGAATTTTTCCCATGCAAGTTTCTTGGGATAAGTAATGGAGGAGGAACAGTCTCTTACCTGAGAATTTGACCATGTTGACTGCACTTGATAAGCTAAGTAATCAGTCTTTGATTTTCTGGATAATCAACTTTGAGAACCAATATCAACCATAAAACCGTTAAAATAATTAACTGAATTTATTCACGTCAATAAGGAGAGTCTTTTGATATCTCAGCTTTTGCTTGGCTAGGCCGGCGGGTCTTTTATTTGTAACAAGTTTCTTTGATAACCGGGTAACGAAATTTAACAAAAATTAGGTACGAAAAACAGCTGATTAGAGAGGTTGAGGATGGACGTTTCTTTTGCGAAACTACTTCTCTTCCGCGGGAAGCTGACATTTCGAAATCGAAAAGCAAAATAAAATTAACAAAAACAACGAAGAAAAGAAACAAACGAGAAAACTATGTACCTAGAAACGATTGATTATTGTTTTTTTTTATATTTGGATTGGTGAACCAAAGGACCGGACACAATAACGTAATAAATTCATTCAAGTGCAGTTGTCAGTTCATGAAAATTATTTTTCAACTAATTTCAATTTCAAGTAAAATCAATATCAATCATCACTGATCACTTCCCTGACACTCTACTGCTAGTGCTACATTATTGGCCCGCTCGTGCTCACTCTGTTATTTTTTTAGTCTTTAGACAAAGTCCAGTGCCAGCCAGGCAGTCGTCCAGAGTCAAGTGTCAAGACTGAAGAACTGGCAATCGACTAGGTAACTTGGTTGTTGGTCTTAGCAAATTCCAATAGTAATAATTGACTTATTGCTTTCTTTGGGTGTAATGACTTGTAAATACGAAACATTGAAGCTCACTCGAACGGAATTTTCCACCTAAACCTGACCTAAACATAAACAAACCTAACCTATAACCTAAACATAAACAAACCTAACCTATAACCTAACCATAAACAAACCTAACCTAACCTAAACATAACCATAATAATCCTAATAAACCTGCAGAGGTCGATACGCACCATCACCCTCGTACACGTACGGCTCACTCGAACACGTGACAGCGAAGATAGGATTCACAAGCTTTGACGGTGAGTATCATTACACGTCAAGAACTCAGCGGGTCGTACCGGGCTTACGTATTTAGTATCTTAGATCAGGTTGAAACTGTCTAAGAATGGTTTAATTATTTATTATTATAATTTATATTATAAGTCCAAATATAAACAATTAATCTATTAAGTCACAAATAATTTTAATCAAAATTTTTAAATAAATTAAAAGTGAAAGTTTAATTTATTTTGTCTAATTTGGTACAGATTGCACTTGGTACTATTTCCAAGAGGATCGGGCAGAACTAACGGGAATGTTACGTGCATCTACATCAGCCTCATCATCCGGCTTTGGACTCCCTCCTCCGATGTATTGGAAGGGTAAATAATTTACTAAAAATCAGTATATTACCAGTTATGAATTAAGAACCATCGAAAGGGGTCCAACAACCTAAGTTTTGCGCGTTGACATTACTTGTTTTGAAGTCTTGTTAGACGTATTACTAGATACTATTTTTCTGACGTGCAATAAAACTAGGAAGGTAAAGTTCCGATAACCGCTGTACGTGTATGAAAAGCCATGTTGCTTCTCGTATGCGCGGCATTTCGAAATCTGTAACGGATTGAGGGAGGATTTTGAACAGTGATAGGAATAGGAAATACTAAGTACCACTTTTCCGGTTTCCCTATATGTTACTCCTGTTTCAGATTGCCAGCAATGAAGAGGGTTAAATTTTAGATTCCTGTAGATTGATATTTTGCATCACATCATGCCTGCAGAGTGTATCGTATCTCGCATAGCGTTGTCTTTCTTATTCGGAGTTAGATCTCGCGGTTCCCGCATTGGACTGCACTGCAATTCCACCCTATGAATCACATTGGAACAAAGGAACATTGGAATTAATTTTAAACACCCCGTTTTACTGTTTATTCCAGTGCCTGGCTCCGAAAAGCATGAGCGTGACTACATAGTTGAGAACATGAAACACGTAAGGCAAGTTAGCTCAGATGTGAGGAAAACAAAAAGTAGAGAGAGGTTGGAACGGGAACCCTTGAAGGTCAAATTCATTCCTGGGCTTACGAAGAATCCAAACTATGATCATGTGGAATCACGGATTTCTGGACTAATTAAAGTGAGTTTAATTAAATTCTCTAGTCGATTTTGCGTGTGGGGGGAAGAACATAGTGCAGATCCTAAACACATCCAATGATCTATTTGTAACAGGGCACAATGAAAGTTGGTCCGCGAGAACCAATCAGGAATTCCAACTCTTCAACATCACTAAATTCAAAGTGTGCTAATGATTTGAAGCCAATTTGGGGTGCTAGTGCCGCAGCCAATGCTCGTCGGATTAAAAGTACTTCGGATATGCAGAAGCTGGGTAGCTCAAACACACCATTTCTTCGGCAATTCCGAAGACCAGCTGCAAGGAAGCCACATCCTGAATCCGAATCTGTCTACAATTGGCACTTTTCGGATACGAATAATTTCTCACCGCATTTTACTGAGCTCGAAAAGCAAAACAATCCAGCTAAGTTTGCACATTTCATGGATACGAAAGATCTGCATCTTCACCGTGTAGAATACCTCCCATGTGACGGGATATGTGCAGATGAGCATGTTTTCCCAAAAAACGGTGACAATGGAAGCGGAGATTGTGGATCTGGCAGATCATCTCGTGGAATAAATACAGAAGAAACAAGAATATTCACTAATAGTATTGGTAACCTCCGATCCTCTCAGAGCTTGACACGTCTTGACGAAAAGGAATTAGATGATCCCGTCCGGAAGCCACACCCAGCAAGATTTATTGCAACGGTTCAACAACAAACTGAGAATCTTCGTCCTCACCAGCAACAGCTCCCCTATGATGAGTCTGTGTCTTCCTTCAATGGTAATGGTGGCGATCGCCTCCGAGATGTAAAACACGACACAGATCCATTTGTTGAGCGGATCAAACAAAATATGTCTGAAATGCAACTCAATGGAGCACCGCCACTTCGCCAGGGATACGTTCAACCTCAGACTGATTGGCCAAGCAGAAACGTGGATTCAGGATCTTCTCAGGTTCAGACGCCACCTCGGCGAAACCACAATGGATACACTGACACTTCTCCTCACAAAACCGGCGCCATTCCAAAGTAAATTTCTAATTATTAATAAACTGCACAGGAAAAATTGAATATTTTATGCAAGCATTACGTTTACCTTGACGTCTACATATAGATACTTGAAGAAAAGACAGCAGGAATGGAAGGAGCAAGAGCTGGTAAGGCAGGAAGCCGAAAAAGCAGCAAGTATACCCCCGGGGCATGTGGCAATGTCCGAAGTCGAGAGATTAGAAAACTTGGCGAAACTTCAAAGCAGTAAGCGCTATTTCTTTCAAGTCTTTGTAGTGTGAGGTAATTACGAACTCACTGGTATTTTTGTTTATATGAATTGTTAGCCTATGATAATCTGGTGAATGAACTTAATCGAGTACCCATTCGTATCGACACTATTCGAGTCCGTGAGTATAAGCATCACTTGGAGCAGGAACTATCAAAATTAGAGCAAGCAATGCGACTCTTCTCACGTCCTACGCTTTACGTCAAACTGGATCAACAATAACCTTCTTAATGCCCCGGGCATCTTTCTTAGTAGCAAGAAGATCAAAATCAGTACAAAGCAACAAGAATGTTTTTAGAACACTAAATAATCCCGTCACAATACTACTTCGTGTTAATTAACGCCTATGTAAATGCAAATAGCTTGTCTAAAAAATTCAATTGAAGGTAATAGACCAAAATAACCGAGTGCTTTTTACCAAATCTTAAAACCGTCCATGAACCTCATCTCGTCATATGAGCTGCTCTGTTAATTTTAAGGTGATCTAATATTATCATAGCGAAACAAAAGTGAAATTTCATTTTAATTCTAGACTTTTTATCTCCGTCCATTGTTACCAATTTTGTTACAATAATAAAGTTGTTTGGAAGCTATTTAGTAGTTCTTGATTTAAAATATTGATCATTATTTGTATCATGTTTGTAGTCCATTGCATTCTACCTCAGGAGATAGAACGCAATGAATTGCTGTATTTTATAAAAAAAAAAATTAATTTTAAAG
>JABASL010001150.1:0-11982 GCA_019775825.1 Neanura muscorum | reverse complement strand
GTCAAGGGTAATAAAAAAAAATCGTCTAATATAGACGAATGGAACAATTTAAATTCTTAGTTTTGCGAGGAGCATAATGAAATTGAAAAATGATGCTGCTTTTCGAATGAAATATAAAATAGATTTTAACAGGTGCAATTACTTGTGCAAAGTTGTAGCAAATTTTGAATTATTCTGTGCTACACAACAACTTACTATGTGGTCATTTGCTAACTGCCAATTTTTTAATTTTCCTTCTTCTTTTTCCCCATGAGAAAGAGAGGGGAAGTAGAAGAGGGAAAATTCCAAAATTGGCAGTTAGCAAATGACCATACGGTAGTTGTGTAGCGTTGTGTAAACATAAATTAGCTCCATGTCAAAATAAATAGAACACATTTCGGAAAGTACGTCTCCATTTTTCGAAAAAGCAGTAAATAGTCCCATCCTCCCATCTGTCACACCTTTGCACTTGACACCTTGACCTTTGAAAATTCAGAAAACTCTGAATCGTTAACCTCACAAAAAATTTTGTTACGCAGGACGTTCAGGTGAAATTAATGATAACGAATGTAAATTTTTTGGGATTTTGAATTGAATTATGGCGAAAAAAAAACGAATGTGTTTGGATTTTAAATATTGAATTTTTTGGTGGTTATAAATTGATTTTTTGAGTGCCATCTCGTGGCGGATGGTAAATAAAGTGCGTCCCTCGTAAATTGCGAGGGAAAATTCAAATGAATCAAAAATGCTCAATTTGGACTCAAAAAGTCTAGTAACTTTTTTCGCATTATTTTGTAACCTTGTGCGTCTTCATTTGTTTTCGAAACTCCATTTGCAAACACCGGTTTCACTAATTAAATTATCAGTTGTTTACACTAATTTTCAGTGAATTACTAATGGACAGTTATACAGTGGATCAGGTAATTTGAGAAATCTTTGTCGTCTTACCGGATACGTTGTGACATCAAAGGGAGCCGTGGTATCTTATAAATCGTAATTAAAAATGGATATGCCACCACCACCGGGTTCTGGCAGCTATGTCCCACCGCCCGGTGTACCACCACAACAACATGGATCCTGGCATATGAATCAACAGCAAATGTTTATGAATCAGGTAACAGGATAGTGATTTAATTGTGGTATGATAAAATTCTTTCAAATCAACTAATTCAACATAAATTTTAAATGCGTTAATTTCCAGGGATTTCCTCCTCAAAATTTCCAAAGTTTTGATCAGTCAGCACCACTACAGGCACCGGGGACACAGGAAGAAGATCCTGGTCTTACGGAAGAGGAAAAGAATCAAAAAGGTCGGAGCCTCCTAGATTAATAATTAAAGCAGTTATAGTGGTACATTATAGTATAATAGTAGTGCATCGTGGACGTGGTGTTTTTGATAATTGAGAAATGTCACCCATAATTTCGGTTTTTGTTTCGTTTAGCTTTGAGGTGGCATCAGCTGCAAACTAAGCGGTATGCGGAAAAACGAAAGTTTGGATACGTTGATCCCCAAAAGGAAGACATGCCCCCAGAACACGTTCGAAAAATTATTCGAGATCATGGTGACATGAGTTCTCGAAAATATAGACACGACAAGCGTGTTTATTTGGGTGCTTTGAAGTACATGCCACACGCGGTTCTGAAACTGCTGGAAAATATGCCCATGCCTTGGGAACAAATCAGAGATTGCAAAGTTTTGTATCACATTACTGGAGCAATTACTTTCGTGAACGAAATTCCATGGGTTGTTGAACCAATCTATTTGGCACAATGGGGGTAAGAACATGTTTTGATAGGTATATGAGACATAGAAAAGCGTATTTAGTAGTTTTTTAGCAGTTTGTAACTGGAGTTGAGAGTTTTTTTTATGATGTCGTGTCTGTATCATTAGGACAATGTGGATTATGATGCGTCGAGAGAAGCGAGATCGTCGCCATTTCAAAAGAATGAGGTTTCCGCCATTTGACGATGAAGAACCTCCACTGGACTATGCGGACAACATCCTGGACGTGGAACCCTTGGAAGCAATTCAGATTGATTTGGACAATGATGAGGACAGGCATGTTTCCGAATGGTTTTACGAGTATAAGCCATTGAGTGAAACGAAATTTATGAATGGTCCATCTTATAAAACATGGCAGTTGGAATTGCCACAAATGGCAACCCTTTACCGTCTTGCTAACCAATTACTTACGGATCTTGTGGATGACAACTACTTCTACCTGTTTGATCTCAAATCATTCTTTACTGCAAAGGCATTAAATATGGCTATTCCTGGTGGACCCAAGTTCGAACCTCTCATCAAAGAACATAGTCAAATGTAAGTTACGCATTGACATTATATCACTTTTCACAATTAAGTACGTGACGTTACTTGAGTATTTCATTTAAACCTTGTTTTTTTTCATAAGGGACGAGGACTGGAACGAGTTCAATGATATCAACAAAATTATTATTCGTCAACCTATTCGAACCGAATATAGGATTGCCTTTCCATTTCTGTACAACAACATGCCAAACTATGTTCATCTGTCCTGGTAATATTCATAACTTATTTTACATTACATAAATGGCGTTTACATTCTTTATGAAATGAACTTGTTTTATACACGTGTTAAGTTTTCTGCCTTACTGAAAGTTCATTAGTAGGGAAGACTAGAAGCACGAACATCAATTAAATCATATACTACATACGGTTCCTTTTCCATCCAATCCTTTATCCTTAACCTAGCCCAAAACCCTAAAACACGGCACTTCGAAATTGTTTCCACTTAAAGGATTTTCTGGAAATGCTGAGAGTGTCATACAAATATTGCAATTCGTCATCTCTTCACAATCTAAACACTTATTGACAATTATAAATTTTGTATTCAAGGTATCACACACCAAATGTTGTCTTTATCAAAACCGAAGACCCGGATCTCCCTGCATTTTACTTTGATCCACTGATCAACCCAATTTCCCATCGACATCAATTGAAGGTAAATTATTTTTCTTAATTGTATAGTTTACGCCTCGTTTCACGATTCACTTCTCTTTCCAGATACAACTGGATGAATTTGACGAGAATGACGACATTGAGATGCCGTACATCGAACCCATTCTTTCATCACTACCCTTGTACACAGATAATACTGCTAATGGAATTGCTTTGTTGTGGGCTCCTAGACCCTATAATATGAGATCTGGCCGCACTCGTCGATCCCTCGACGTTCCATTGGTCAAAGCTTGGTACAAGGTGAGCCAACCATTGGCTTTGACATACGTTAATTGTGTTTTAATGATTGGTTTGGATTTTTAGGAGCATTGCCCACCGGGTCAACCAGTCAAGGTTCGAGTTTCTTACCAGAAGCTATTGAAATACTACGTCCTCAATGCATTGAAACACCGTCCTCCTAAGCCTCAGAAGAAGAGATATTTATTTCGATCTTTCAAGGCAACCAAATTCTTTCAATGCACCACATTAGATTGGGTGGAAGTCGGGCTTCAGGTAAATTATAAATTATCGAATAAGGAATAACGATGAAGCACGCTTAATGCGCCTAGTTTTTAAATTAATACGCTTTAGTAAAGAAATGTGCTACGTGCTTAATTTCCAGGTTTGCCGTCAAGGATATAATATGCTCAATCTCTTGATTCACCGAAAGAATTTGAATTACTTGCATTTGGATTACAACTTTAATTTGAAGCCTGTCAAAACACTTACAACAAAGGAACGTAAGAAGTCTCGGTTTGGTAATGCTTTCCATCTGTGCCGTGAAGTTCTTCGGTTGACGAAGCTAATCGTAGATGCCCATGTTCAGTACCGTTTGAATAACGTGGACGCCTTCCAGCTAGCTGATGGCATTCAGTATATATTTGCACATGTTGGTCAACTTACTGGAATGTATCGGTACAAGTACAAGCTCATGAGGCAAATTCGAATGTGCAAGGATCTCAAACATATTGTTTACTACCGTTTCAATACTGTAAGTAACAAATTGATTGTTCTGTAACTATAAACGGAGAGATTTATTGTATTTCGCTTCTGCCTACTGACTTATTGGAAGGCTTAATAATTTCCTCTCATTTTCAAGTATTTTAATTGCAAATACTTTATTACAGGGCCCGGTTGGTAAAGGTCCAGGATGTGGCGTTTGGGCACCAGGGTGGAGAGTGTGGCTATTTTTCTTGCGAGGAATAACTCCACTACTCGAACGATGGTTGGGCAACCTTTTGTCAAGACAGTTTGAAGGACGTCACTCTAAAGGAGTTGCAAAGACCGTGACTAAACAGCGTGTGGAATCACATTTTGATTTGGAATTAAGAGCGTCGGTTATGCACGACATTGTAGACATGATGCCAGAAGGAATAAAAGCTAATAAAGCTAAAACTATTTTACAGGTAAACAACCAGATTTAAGTTGTTTGAATGTATCAAGTTTGTCATCGTTTGATTATTTATATTTTTCAGCATTTGTCAGAAGCATGGAGGTGCTGGAAGGCAAATATTCCTTGGAAAGTTCCTGGACTTCCTACACCTGTTGAAAACATGATTCTTCGATTTGTCAAAATGAAGTCAGATTGGTGGACTAATACGGCTCACTACAATCGTGAGAGAATTCGAAGAGGAGCTACTGTTGACAAGACTGTTTGTAAAAAGAATCTTGGACGGCTCACTCGTCTCTATTTGAAGGTAAGCAGCACTTTTGCCTTTTTGTATTTACTTGCTTTCAAATGATGAGTGGCGCAGGGGTGCTGAAATCAGCCGAAATGTGGGCTGTGGACACTTACTGCTAAGAGTGGTAGTGTTCTAGAATTAAGTGCCGCGTACTGATTTAAAACTTTAGGAACTGTAATTCTTGTTACGCCCAATTTGGTGATCAGTTTTAATATTTTTTCTCAGTCAGAACAAGAGAGACAGCATAACTACTTGAAAGATGGACCATATATTTCTCCAGAAGAAGCAATTGCCATTTATACAACAACTGTTCATTGGTTGGAATCCCGTCGGTTTTCACCTATTCCCTTCCCTCCGTTGTCCTATAAGCACGACACGAAACTTCTAATTCTGTCGCTGGAACGGCTCAAGGAAGCGTACAGGTATGCCGCTAATTGCTTAAAAAACTCAAATAAACTATTTCGTGTGTAAAATTCGAATAGTACATGATTTTTTTTTCTAGTGTCAAGTCGAGGTTAAATCAAAGCCAACGTGAAGAATTGGGACTAATCGAGCAAGCGTACGATAATCCACACGAAGCTCTATCTCGAATTAAGCGTCATCTTCTTACGCAGCGAGCCTTCAAAGAAGCAGGAATTGAATTCATGGACTTGTATTCTCATTTAATTCCAGTTTATGATATTGAACCCTTGGAGAAAATAACTGACGCGTACTTGGATCAGTATCTTTGGTATGAAGCAGACAAGCGAAGACTTTTTCCTTCTTGGGTAAAACCAGCAGATTCAGAACCTCCTCCACTTCTACTTTACAAATTCTGTCAAGGAGTCAACAATCTTCAAGATATTTGGGAATCAAATGAAGGAGAATGCAACGTGCTTCTAGAATCACAGTTTGAAAAAGTCTATGAGAAAATGGATCTAACGCTCTTGAACAGATTACTCCGCCTGATCGTTGATCATAATATTGCAGATTACATTACTGCAAAGAACAACGTCGTTATCAATTACAAGGACATGAATCACACTAACAGTTACGGAATCATTCGTGGTCTTCAATTTGCCTCTTTTGTCGTGCAGTACTATGGTGTCGTTCTGGATCTACTTGTTTTGGGTTTGCAACGTGCTGCTGAAATTGCTGGACCACCACCAGCTCCAAGTGATTTTGCTACATTCCAAGACGTTGCAACGGAGACCGCTCATCCCATTCGGCTCTACACTCGCTATGTTGATCGAGTTCATATTCTCTTTCGCTTTACAGCAGAAGAGGCACGGGATTTGATTCAGCGCTATTTGACGGAACATCCAGATCCGAATAATGAAAATATTGTGGGATACAATAACAAGAAATGTTGGCCACGAGATTCACGAATGAGACTCATGAAACATGATGTTAACTTGGGACGTGCAGTCTTCAAGAATCGTCTTCCCCGTTCAGTGACCACCGTGGAATGGGACGGCAGCTTCGTCAGCGTGTATTCAAAAGTAAGTTGTTGACTTGAATTAAGCTTACCCATTTTTTATTTTAATATTTGTCGGAAAAACTAATGAAAGCGTCACTTTTAGGATAATCCCAACCTGCTCTTCAATATGTGCGGATTTGAATGTCGTGTTCTCCCTAAATGCCGAACAACTCATGATGAGTTTACGCATCGTGACGGTGTTTGGAATTTACAAAATGAAGTGACAAAGGAAAGGACTGCTCAATGTTTCTTGCGTGTGGATGACGAATCAATGAGCCGTTTTCATAATCGTGTCCGTCAAATCCTGATGGCTTCGGGATCTACTACCTTCACCAAAATTGTTAACAAATGGAATACCGCACTCATTGGTTTGATGACGTACTTTAGAGAAGCAGTTGTAAACACACAGGAACTTCTGGATCTTCTCGTAAAATGTGAAAACAAGATTCAGACTCGAATCAAAATTGGTTTGAATTCCAAAATGCCCTCCAGATTTCCCCCAGTTGTTTTCTACACACCAAAAGAATTGGGCGGTCTTGGCATGTTATCCATGGGACATGTTCTTATTCCACAATCTGATTTAAGATGGAGTAAACAAACGGACGTTGGGATCACTCATTTCAGGTCTGGAATGAGCCATGACGATGATCAACTTATTCCCAACTTGTACAGGTAAATCTTTTACTTTTAGCTAGAGAATTTTATTTTCGAATTAAAAAAAATGTTTAATAAAAAATATGAAACATGCTTGTGCTCAGTTATCAGAAACTGAGGAGTTACAAACTAAATTGTTAAACAGTTAATTTGTTCTCCAGGTACGTTCAGCCCTGGGAAGCAGAATTTATTGACTCTCAGCGTGTTTGGGCCGAGTATGCTTTGAAGCGTCAAGAAGCAAATGCTCAAAACCGTCGTCTTACTCTTGAGGACTTGGAAGATAGTTGGGACCGTGGTATTCCTAGGATAAATACCCTTTTCCAGAAAGACAGACACACTTTGGCATATGACAAAGGATGGAGAGTACGCACAGAATTCAAGCAGTACCAAGTATTGAAGCAAAATCCATTCTGGTGGACTCACCAACGCCACGATGGCAAACTTTGGAATCTAAACAATTACCGAACAGATATGATTCAAGCATTGGGTGGAGTTGAAGGTATTCTGGAGCATACTCTGTTCAAAGGAACGTACTTCCCGACCTGGGAAGGTCTTTTCTGGGAAAAAGCATCTGGATACGAAGAGTCAATGAAATACAAGAAATTGACAAATGCTCAACGATCCGGTTTGAATCAAATCCCAAATCGAAGATTTACACTTTGGTGGTCACCAACAATTAACCGAGCTAACGTATATGTCGGTTTTCAAGTCCAATTGGATCTCACTGGTATTTTTATGCATGGCAAAATTCCAACTCTAAAAATTTCCCTCATTCAAATTTTCCGAGCCCATTTGTGGCAAAAAGTTCATGAATCTGTGATTATGGACTTGTGTCAAGTCTTTGACCAAGAGTTGGATGCTTTGGAAATTGAAACTGTCCAGAAGGAAACTATTCATCCCCGGAAATCATACAAGATGAATTCCTCGTGTGCTGACATTCTACTCTTCGCTGCCTACAAATGGAATGTTTCCAGACCCTCTCTCCTCGCTGACTCCAAAGATATCATGGACAGTACAACTACGCAAAAATATTGGCTTGACATTCAGCTTAGATGGGGAGACTATGATTCACACGACGTTGAGAGATATGCTCGAGCAAAATTTTTGGATTACACGACTGATAACATGTCTATATATCCAAGTCCAACTGGCATCCTCATTTCTATCGATTTGGCCTACAACCTTCACAGTGCTTACGGAAATTGGTTTCCAGGCTCAAAACCACTGATTCAACAAGCCATGTCAAAAATAATGAAGGCGAATCCTGCTCTGTATGTGCTTCGTGAAAGAATTCGAAAAGCCCTGCAACTCTACTCTTCGGAACCTACTGAGCCGTACTTGAGTTCTCAAAATTATGGTGAACTATTTTCAAATCAAATTATTTGGTTTGTGGATGATACTAATGTGTATCGTGTAACAATTCACAAGACTTTTGAAGGGAATTTGACAACAAAGCCAATAAATGGAGCTATTTTCATTTTTAACCCTCGGACTGGACAACTCTTTCTCAAAATCATTCACACTTCTGTTTGGGCTGGACAGAAGCGTTTGGGACAATTAGCAAAATGGAAAACAGCTGAAGAAGTGGCAGCTCTTATTCGATCCCTTCCAGTTGAAGAGCAACCTAAACAGATTATTGTAACACGAAAGGGAATGTTGGATCCGTTGGAAGTCCATTTACTAGATTTTCCTAATATTGTCATCAAAGGTTCTGAACTCCAACTTCCGTTCCAGGCATGTTTGAAGGTTGAGAAATTTGGAGATCTTATTCTCAAAGCGACTGAACCACAAATGGTCCTCTTCAATTTGTATGATGATTGGTTGAAATCAATTTCATCATACACAGCATTTTCTCGTCTAATTCTAATTCTCAGAGCTTTGCATGTCAACAATGAACGAACAAAAGTTATTTTGAAGCCGGATAAAACAACCGTGACGGAATCACATCACATTTGGCCGAATTTGAATGATGACGAGTGGATTCGTGTCGAAGTTCAACTCAAAGATTTAATCTTGGCTGATTATGGAAAGAAGAATAATGTCAACGTTGCGTCATTGACACAGTCTGAAATTCGTGATATTCTACTCGGAATGGAAATTTCGGCTCCCTCGCAGCAACGGCAACAAATTGCTGAAATTGAAAAGCAGAGTAAGGAACAGTCTCAACTTACAGCGACCACCACAAGGAGTGTTAACAAACATGGAGATGATATCATTACAAAC
Source organism: Neanura muscorum (assembly GCA_019775825.1). Classification (NCBI taxonomy): domain Eukaryota; kingdom Metazoa; phylum Arthropoda; class Collembola; order Poduromorpha; family Neanuridae; genus Neanura; species Neanura muscorum. The sequence continues at coordinate 3,008 of JABASL010001150.1, read as the reverse complement.
ACGACTTCAAATTATGAAAAGCTTCGATTTTCTTCTAAGACTGAGTGGAGAATTCGTGCCATTTCGGCGACCAATCTTCATTTACGTACCAACCACATCTATGTGTCATCGGATGACATCAAGGAGACGGGCTACACTTATATTCTTCCTAAAAACCTCCTACGAAAATTTGTCACCATTTCTGATCTTAGGTAGAGTGAATTTTCAACGAGAAGGTCCCACGTCTTCTGGATCTACACCGTTCTTTTTTGTTTTTCAGGGCACAAATTGCCGGGTATTTGTATGGCGTGAGTCCTCCTGACAATCCACAAGTCAAAGAGATTCGACTCATTGTAATGCCACCTCAGTGGGGTACCCACCAAATCGTACATTTACCAATTCAACTACCACAGCACGAGCTACTGAAAGGTCAGCCTCAATTTGTTCCTTTTCGAGTTAGATTTAATTGTCTCTAATGTTCGAATATTTTAAATTATATAGAAATGGAGCCGTTAGGGTGGATTCATACACAACCAAATGAATTGCCACAATTGTCTCCTCAAGATATCAGTACTCATTCGAAAATCATGACAGATAATCCTGAATGGGATGGCGAGAAGACAGTAATTATTACTTGCAGTTTTACTCCCGGGTCTTGTTCCCTCACTGCTTACAAACTTACACCAAGGTTTGTAACAATTAGAAAAAGGTTTAAATTAAATGGGTCAAAATTCCGTGGGGTGAATATGAATAATTATCCTAATTCTAAATTTCAGTGGCTATGAATGGGGACGAATGAATACGGACCGTGGAAATAATCCAAAGGGCTATTTGCCTTCCCATTATGAAAAAGTTCAGATGTTGCTGAGTGANTAAATTTCAGTGGCTATGAATGGGGACGAATGAATACGGACCGTGGAAATAATCCAAAGGGCTATTTGCCTTCCCATTATGAAAAAGTTCAGATGTTGCTGAGTGATAGATTTTTGGGGTATTTCATGGTACCTGACAGTGGATCTTGGAACTTTAACTTTATGGGTGTGAAGCATGATCCTGCAAGGAAGTATGACCTTATGCTGGCCAATCCCAAAGAATTCTATCACGAAGTTCATCGTGCCTCTCATTTTCTCAACTTCTCCAGCATTGAGCAAGCGGAGCATTATATTGCTGACAGGGAGGACGTGTTAGCTTAAGCTAAGTTTAAATATTTTAAACTTTATTTCTTTTCATATCTGTAACTCATGTTTATTTAGTTTCATACGTGAGCACGTTAGAATTTACAGTTCTTGGAATAAAATTAAATTCTGAGGAAATAATGTTAAAGTGTAAAACAGTTGGATTAAGAAGCCTGTCTTTGAGTTTCAAAATTACAAGTATCCATCCGGCGTGAGGATCCGTACAATCCAATCTGCAAATCGTCCTACTCGAGTGAACAAAGAATACTGATGGGAGTTACACTTATTGGCATTCTCAGGGTCTGGTACGCCAACACTAAAAATTTATTTAAATTAAAGATTTTTGGTTATTTAATAATTAAAATAGTATTTTAGATAACCTGACAACTCCTTGAAGATACCAACGAAGATCCGTTCCAGCGCCATTTGGAAAAACCATTCCTCCTCCAGAATCCCCTAGAGTTGAAAATGTGCTCTCAATTCAGTTTATTGAGTCTCCCAATCGGCTTTTTTCAGAGCCTGTGGTTTAATTTGAAAATCTCAGGATTGAAGAATGATCAAGAATTACCGTTGCAAGCCCCGGTTCCATTTTTATAGCCAGCACAAAAATTAGTATAACGGCGATTCTGTTGAAAGAATGCCTGGAAGGAGTCAATACAAGTTCTGGAAGAGACGACAGGAAGTTGAGCCATTTTTAGAGTATCGCTTAAACTTCCTGTTTCGGTCAGCCCAAATCCCACGACCTTATAACCAAAACCTTAATTTTCAAGATTTTCTTTCTATTTACAAATACGTTTGAGTTATGAACTCACCGTTCCCAAATTTCCTTCCTGTATTTGGTATTCTTCAATTAGGGAATTGTAGTTTTCGGGTATGCATGCTGGGCGAGTGTAGAAATTAAATTCTACTGGAGATGAGAAAACAATAATTGCAATATCCGTATCAAAACTAAGTGGGTTGTAGCTGTCAGGAATGTAAATGGCTTTGGGCGTTCGAATTTGGACTGGATTGGATTCTTGAACGTCTAATTCTCTGGAATGCTTTCCTAGGCCCACTGTAATATGGGAATTTGGCCTTAGTTCTGAACTTCCTGGAAGGGTAACGCAATGGGCCGCTGAGTTTGGGACAAACGAAATAATTTAGTATATTTCCCAGTAACAAAGAAAATGTAAAACGATGATTAATAATTAATTGGTACCTGTCAAAATAGCATACTGAGAAATTAGAGTTCCACCACAAATATAACTTGCCTTTCCATTGGAACCGGAAGTGTAGATTGTGGCATGCCTAAAAGCAATTTTATAACAGACTCAATTAGAAGCTTGTCAGTTCCAAACTTCCAAAGCTTCATTCCAGTATGACTTCCTACCAAGGCCATTGTCCACGATCCGAAGTTTGTCCAGTTGTAATTAGGGGTTTCTTAGGGCTATCTGATTTTCCACAATCTTAAAACAATGAATTATTATAACTTTAATTATATAATTATAATTATATCTATATATTATAATATATCTTGAATTTTATAAGTAAAGATTATACCATGAATACAGGCTATTGAGCCTTCAGTACTCCAAGTACCATCGGGCTTACATTTCCGGTATCGATAGGCCAAATCGGTGGTTGACTTGAAATATCTAGAAATTGTTAGTATTAGGCTACCATTTGAATCAATGAATTGGGCTGCAGTACGGGAGACGGTCTCCTTTATGCAACGGTCTCCTCCCTTTCTTTAGGGTTTTTAAGGTTTTTTCTTCCGGTAGGGTTTTTAGGGTTTTCCTTCCCTTCCTGTAGGTTATTGTAGGGTTTTCCCTTCCGGTGGATTTTTTAAGGATTTTCCTTCCCTTTCTGTAGGTT
>JABASL010001149.1:0-11986 GCA_019775825.1 Neanura muscorum | reverse complement strand
CTATTTATGACCCCTGGGTGGATTTTCTTTTCCTTAAAACGTTTCGAAAACGTCCGAGCTGTGAAAATCTCGAGAAAAAAAAATCTTGATTTTTTAATAAAAATTTCACGCTGATTTGATATCACTCACTTTAAAATTGATTTTATTTTATTTCCGAAACGTTGCGAAAAATAAAATAAAATCAATTTTAAAGTGAGTGATATCAAACCAGCGTCAAATTTTTATTACATTACACATCCTTACTAGCGGATCCTCGGTGGTAACACCTTATTTTTCTAATTTTTTGATTTTTTTTTAAGCTTTTCGGGACTTTGAAATTTTTTGACTGTGCGTTCTGGATTGCTGCAAGTTTAAAGTTTGAATTTCCAAGGATGCTTACCATCAACAGTAACCGAATCCGATATGTCTTCAAAGTTTCTTTTGCCTTCAGAACCAATACCCAGGAAAAGGAACCAGGACACAATTATTGGAAAAACATTCATTTTAAGAACTGTTATGAAACAATGTCCAACTGGGTGTTGATCTCTTGTCAAGTTGTCAATTCAATTTGAGATGATGTTGTTATTTGAATCCAGTATGTAATTCTCAGTATTTAAAATTGTAACAAAACGAAACCTGTTTGAAATTCAGTCTACAAAATCACTTCTGAATTGAACATAATGTTGATTCGGTGAAGCCGAATTGTTAACTTGCGAAATTTGCAATTGCCGTATTTCCTTTGAGAAGGATCATGATTCTCCAATTACTTCTTAACGAGGCATCGCCCAGATCCAATATTCCTCCTCTAAGGGAAGATATATCGCATTTTGGAAGATTCGAAGATGAAATCTCCTGCGGCCTCAGGTAATAAATCACTTGAAGCCAAGTGCCTAGAAATTGCTGCCTTCATCATCGTTAGAAGTCAGTGCCAGTATACTATTGTCAATCAATTTTTTGCAAGATAATAAGCCCCTACTGAGAGGAATAACCCTGGGTAATGAGATTCACGGGAATGAATCACAGGAATGGAAAATCAGAACATTATTATTCATTTTTGCTGTTAGATTGTTCATGGATTATTTCAACCTCAATATACTCAATCTTCGCATACCCATTTGTTGTAGATTTAAAGATTTTTGTAGTTTTTTGAATGCTTAAAATTCTAATCCTAACATTTAGTTTTGACATCCAATAATCATAAGTATAAATAAATGCATCATCAATGCAAGATTTTTGCAGGTTCATTACAAATAAGCTTCACGCCCAAAATAAACGCCAAAATTTATTAGAATGCTACGTGCTAACCGTAGCACCTGAAGCAGCGGGCTTCTGGACGCTTTCGTATGTCCCAAGGCTCTTGGACTGAACATGACAAGCCGTGTTTTGAGTTTTGTAAAGTCGTAAAATTCAAATAAACTATAATGAATCCAAAGATTGAAATTAAATTTTTTTCTAGTGGATGTAAACAAAAACATTACCCTGAAAGATAGTAGTTATTGTTTTATGGAACAATAAAATTGTTCCGAATTTCTGAGTGCTTTGGTAAGCCTATATAAATAATAGCGTTAATAAAAAGTTGGTTCAAAAATATTTTTCGTAATTTTATTTATAGTGGGAAGCTTTTGGAAGCAAAGGGTGGAAAGAAAGACGATTTGAATTGTAATTCTAAGAAGCAATTTTTCCAATTTTTTAAGGAACTTAAATTCATCTTATTTTGGAGTTTTACTTTATTAACACCATCAAGCGAGAAATTCTTGATAATTAATTAACGATAGTCAAAAATGCCTAACTATCTGATGTCAGTACGCAGACGTGAAAGTAGTAAAATTAGGGAGATGAAAAATTTATTTTTAAGGGCCTGGAATTTTAAGTGACTCGACCAAGCGTTGAAGTTGAAGATGAGGATGAGTCACTGGAACCCTTTCCTTTCCTCTGCCTAATCGCTTCCAATTCCTTCTGGATTTCCAGCTTGGCATTTCCATCAGTGAACCGAATCATATCAGCTAGGTCGTTGATCTTGCCCATTCTTTTGTGAGCTATTTTCATAATTCGTTCTAAAATCTCGGGGTAACCGGCCATAGCTACATTGAAATCGACCCTGTGCAACAGATAGGCATTGACGTGACTCGTTGCGACGACGGAAGCAACCCGTTTTTCACTCGTGATCAGCGCCAATTCCCCAAAGAAATCTCCATCTTTCAAGTGTCCCAGTACTCGCCCATTTTCGGCCAGAATTGAGACCATTCCAGTTTCAATAAAATACATTGTATCTCCAACACTGTATCAAACGACAAATTGCACATTTAGTCGACCAAATTTTAAGTGTTAATCGTGCGAACCTGTGAATCGTGACAACCATGTCCAGCGGTAGGTAGACTTGGAATTCCAGTTTGTTTACTATTGCATAGATAACGGTAGTTGAGAGCCCTTGAAAAATTGGAACTTTCTCTACAAGGTGTCTACAGTTGTGTAATAGAATTTCCTTGCGCAGTACATCGGAAACCGAATTTAGTATTTGATCCTCTTTGAAAAAGTTTCGTTGATATCGTGTTTCATAAAAAAGCAAGGTTCGTTTCTGAAGTTCCTTAGGAACTTGCTTGAAGCGTAGGTATTCCTGGACTTGATTAACAATTTCGACATATTTTCGTTCTGGAACGCCGTGTGATAATAAAATGGAAGATACGTGGCCAATGAAGCAAGCCATAAGAATGAGTCCAACAATAATATTGAGAACGGTGACCAAAATTTCTTCGGGTTCTGTCGGTGAATGGTCAATGGTCATGGTGGCCTGCTGGGTCAACGCTCGATAGTAACAGTTCAAATACTTTTCCCCAAAACTTTTGTTCCAAAGGCCACGGCGTGTTATCCAGCTGCCAGGTTTCTTAGGTCCGTTAGCTTCATTCGTCATGTCTGGAACGAGCCAATTGAGACAAGCAAACCAGTGTGTGAGGTATGAAATAGTGATCAAGTGATCAATGAACCGAACGTACATTCCTTGCACTTTGTAGGCCTGAAAAATCAGAAAAAATTCAAATTGTAGACCTCGGCAGGGGATTACCGTGAAATGTCATGGTCGGTTGACACGTATTTAGCGCCACTTAAATCTTGCAATTTCCGCACGCTTCAAACCCAATTCCAATGAAGATGATTTTTTAAATTCAAATCGTGGTTATTCTTACCAGCAATAGGCGACTGACGTATCTCACAGCACGACTCAGCCGAAAGAGCTTGAAAAGTTCTAGAATTCGGACCACTTCCACATAAGTAGCTTCACCTTTAAAATATCCGCCTCTACTCCTCGTGTACAAGATGAACATGAGGTCAAATGGCAAACTTGAGAGGAGGTCAAATAAAAACCACCCGGTGAAATAATTCCAGGCAATTACTCGGGGATCCAGGTTGGCCTCCTGTGTCAACGGGTCAACGAGACCCGTTCTGAAGTTCAAGATAATATCTATGAGATACATGAGCGCAATGACAATTCCAACCTGGAAGTGAAAGCTGTCTCCTTCCATTAGAGCGTGGCCATAAAAAGTCATGCGCAGAGGGTCAGTGATAAGCGTAGTGAGGAGAAACAATGTCATGAGAATGTCCCAATACCAGCGAAAAGCCGAGTAAGGATGAATGACATTCGGGAACGAGGCCAAGTGCCGAGATCGCTCGATGAAGACGGATACAGGACTCCGATAGCCGAGGCGGTGAATCGTAGGGGCAGAGGAAACTAGGAACATGGATCTCAGATTCTTGTACCAATCTCCTTGAAAGAAGTACGTGTGAATATAGGCTGAAATATCAAACATAAAATCAATATCCAACTACGAAATGCAATCGAAAATGTATCGAAGTTACCTGAATCTGGCATAGCATTAATTCCTTGACGAATCGCTGCGAGTGTCCCATCATTTTTATTTGATTTCCCTAGCTTATCAGTGGTTGCTCTTTTAGACTGAATTGAAGCGTCACTTTTTGTTGTTGGAAAGTCAGAAAGCGATGGAATCTCGAATAATCCAGGATCACCGAATCCAAGTTCGCCGAGGTTGTCGTTGTCATCTGCTGGATACCGTGCATTGTCATATGAAACCTCACTCATGTTATTTCACTTACAAGGAGAATCATCGAAATTATTTTAAGTTATTCCTATCCCTGTTAACTAAACGATTTAAAACAAAATTTGCCCTCTGAGTATTTTTGTTTGTTTGATTTTTTACCATTTTAGTTACCGGGGATCATTATTTAGAAAACACGATAACAAATTAAAAATTAATTTTTTCAATTATTTAAGCAGAAATTATTTTAGAAAATTAGTATGAAGTTCACGCAAAGATCATATTAACCTACGATGAATAATATCAACGTCATCAATAAATTTTTTTGAAATGAGCATGAAATGTTTACTGGTTTTAAAAGTCTCTATTATCGCCAGTTTTTTTTTCAGTTTATTGCGATTAAATGAAGAAAATCATAAAATCAAGGAAGAATAGTAAATTGTTTAATGTTTCGCTGAATCCATTCTGTGTACGAGGATGTGCGAGTAAACACCAATGGCGTTGGACTTCCGAGGCTAAATCTGCATTCTGGCAAAAGTGCTTCACTCCCCCAAGAGAAAATTCCAATTTGTTTCATTTCGGCTTTCACGTTGTTTCCAATTTCTTCGGTGGAATTCGACATTTCAACAAGCGGTGTTCCAAACTTCCAGCGACAACTCGTGGCATCTGTATCACCGCCACTGCAGAGCATTGCTGGAGAAATGCCCTGAGGATCCAAAATATCGGCGTATCCTTTTCGACAATTCTCAAGCGACACTCCCTGGCTTGGTTGGTTTCGCCAATACTCGACTTCATCGCCATTCAGATCTTGCCCATTTCTCCAACCAATTATGTGCTGAATGACAACATTGGTTTGAACATCATTTTCTTGTGATAATTCTATTGGCTTCACAGATTCGCCAGCCACAATTGGAGTAATTAATTGCAGTAGAGCAATGTCGTTGTACTAAAAATTGAGAAAATAAAATAAGTCTTCACATCTTTAAAATTTGTTTGTAAAATTAAAAATAATTGTAACTTGACATTTCATCACAAATCTGACGCCATCGAATGTGATTTACCCCTGTTGTTGGACTGAACCGCAAATGGCGAATTGATCTTTTGACCTTCGATGTTACGTAAGGCCCTTTAGTCAGTTCATACTGTCTAAATTTGACGATGGGAATAGCTTGGAAGCCAATGTCAATTTCTAACTCTGACAACTCGGAGGGTGATAGCCTTGAATAAATAACCAAGGAAATCACCACTTTTAAAGGATGGAAAATATGTGATTAAGTTTAATTATTAATTAAATAATTATCAATAACTTACTGAAACATACAAAATGCTGTAGTAAGAATAAACTGCTTGTTAATAAGTGTTCCAGTGCAGACTTGCTTCTTGTCTAGCTGAATCGAAGCCTAACGAGAGAAAAAAATCATTCACAGGTGTACAGCCGTTTTTGACGGGTTACGTTTTTCTTCTGCCTTACCAGCCAAGGGTAGGAAGTGACCAAATCTGACCCGGATAATTCTGGAATTGGTTTTCCCGGGCCAGAAATTTCCGCGTCTCCCCAACTTCCATTATCCAAGCTTCCAGCCCCCGGAGCTGTCGTCGTTTCAGGTAGCTTTTCGTCAGAGCTTGTAGGTTCAACTGACTCCTTGCTTCCAACTTTAACAGTTTTAAGAATGTTAGCCTTCGTTGGCGCATTTTCAGGAGCCCCGTTTGAAATATATTCCGCTGGAAATTAGAAGTCAAAATATATTTTTGAACCAGGAAGCTTAAATTTCAAAACTGAATAAATTTGTTTTAGTAAATTGTACCTTCTGTCACGACGCTGTCACCAATTACTTTGAAATCAACACCCCTGACATGATGATTCTCATTAACAATAATTACTAACAATATGCAAAGTGTCCAACAAACTCCAATTTTCCCCATTATTCCGCAACAACGACGGAGATTCCACAACAAGATGCAATTTTCCTCAACCTGTTAGCTTTGCCTTTAGTAAAAATTGAATGAACTTGTGTGAACTCTAGAACCCGGTTTCTTTCCAATTTGGCACATTGGCACATTGCATTAACAATTTCCACTAGGAATCCTGATTCAGAAAACATGTTTGTCAACTCTATTTAATGGGGAAATTCGTAGATAGAGCAGAGCATAACGTTGAATTTAATAATTACATACTTTTAAATAGGAAATGTTTTGCTTCATGTATTCGAAATTTAATTCCATTTCATTTATTTTCATCATAATTTTCAAGTCAAGGGTTTCTAAAATTTTCAATTGGTTTTTCTATTACCTGAATGGACTGAAGAATTGACATAACTTATGACTAAATCGGTCGAGTAATTATATTTTTAGTTTCGTTAATATTACCAGTACTTTTTTAAATAATTTTGGCTACATATAATACAATTTACAACTTTTTTTATTAATAACTATTTACACACTGAAAGAATCCTTCATTTAATTTTCAACACGAGAATTAGTTTACAGAGCTCATTGTCAATTTCCGCAAAATGTGCCTGAGATTCGGCTGGTGCTGAACAGGACTTTCTTAGCATACATTTTAATACATTTCTTCAAATAACTAATCAGACGACTACAAATTAGATTCGAGAATTTAATTCACCCTCAGTCTAAAATTATTTTTAATATACGGATTAAAATTAAACACGTACCAGGTTTCCAAAAGGCAAAGGGTCGTGTGGTAAGTACCCTTTGACCCTTTGGACCATCATGATCCTTACACAATAGAACCTCAGGACAAAGACAGCATTAGAAAACAACTTATTTGCTAGCAAATACTGGAAATACACTGCAACACCACAAATAAACAGTTAAACATTTAACATTACTAAAAACGACAAGGGGTTTGACTCTGCAAAATGTAGCGTCAAGTACCCTAATTAATTGACCCTTCTCAGGTCAATTTTCTTTGAGATATTTTGTTCAGAGGACCTGTACACCTCAGGGTAGGGGCAACATTACATAGAAAGGGATCAAGACACAGGCATAAATTTCCAAAGATCATTGAGGTCAGATGACCGGGACAAGTTTTCCTTAGCACCACCGACTCCTTTACAAGGGTGGTATACCTTAACATTTTAGCGATTTAATAATTTTTCCGTAAACTTAAACGTAGTTTCTTTGGTTTCAGTTGCATAGCACTGACCAGACTAATTACGATCATCGCAATTTAATAGTAGGAAATAGTAGTAAGGTTGCCAATTGGAATGAAATCGGAATGTTGGTCAAATTGATATGGGAATAGGGTAAAAGCGGTCAACGACAAGGACACTAGCCCTATGCATCGGCACAGGAAAGTTAAGTCAATGAAAAGAGAGATTACTAGGAAGGCATTTTAATAGGGAATTTGGGAATCGGAAATAAAGATTCAGAAGGTGAAAGTGAGGGCGGAAGAATATTTTTTTGGGAATTGGGAGACTAATTTGATGAAACAGAACAATTAAAATACGGCTCCTGAGTTTGGAAGTGTAATTAATAATTGTTTAATCATTTAGCATTGACAAGACCCGTTTTGTGGATTCCCTGAGCCCGTTTCATGTAGTCGACTGCCCCTGGCGGAGTTGGCAAGGTTGGGGTCAGAATCTAATGACTCTGACATTTTGTCACAAATAATGTCCACAAGACGCTCGAAAACGGCTTTGACATTGATGTTCTCCTTAGCAGATGTCTCGAAGAATTCCACTCCTAACTGATCCGCTAATTGCTTCCCACGTTCATAGGAAATGATCCGTTCATCCTCCATGTCACACTTGTTACCCACCAGAATTACTTGGGCATTGTCCCAAGAAAAAGTCTTAACTTGGGTCACCCTGTATAAAAACCAAGGACAAAATAAAATTAAGTCCTTCTTTGTTCCAGGGGTCAAGGGTCAGAAACCGACATAATCTGAGCCATGATGTTAAAAAAAAGTTTTGATTCTAGCGAAATTTAGAATAGGGACAGTTATTGGGATGACTATTTTCTAGGATCTAATCCTAGACCCTTAGGATCCTAGGATCAAATCCTAAATTCTTAGGATCCTAGGATCTATGAAAAATTCTAGGATCCAGAGGCAACCAAATTTTTGCTAAAGAAAGTAAATGCCTTTACCAGTCTTGAACACTGTTGAAGGACTCCTCATTAGTGCAGTCATACATGAGAATAAAGCCCATAGCTCCGCGATAGTAGGCTGTTGTTATGGTCCTGAAAAATTTAATAATAATTCGTAGGAATCTAATAATAAAAATTTTCAGTGTGTCAGCCAGCATTTTTAGGTTTATTAGGTTTAGGTTCAGGGTAGGGTTTATTAGGTGTAGGTTTAGGGTGGGGTTTATTATGTTTAGATTTAGGTTGACCATTTTTAGGTTTAGGTTGACCATTTCTAGGTTTAGGTTGACCATTTTTAATTTAGGTTAGGTCTAGGTTATTAACAATGAAGAAAACTTTACTTCAGAATTTCATAATCTTATTACCTATAACGCTCCTGGCCAGCCGTGTCCCAAATCTGTAGTTTCACTCTCTTGTCCTGTCGAAAGACCGTCTTGACCTTGAAATCAATTCCTACCTGTGTAATAAAATAATAAAAATTTGTAGAAAAAATTTATCAAACTTGGCTTTTTAGTAAGAAATTCCATTAAAAATAAATAAATTATAGTTTGACTTTAGCTTACGGTGGAGACAAATGCGGATGTGAAAGAGTCATCGGCGTATCGAAACAAGAAGGAAGTCTTTCCCACGCTGCTATTTCCAATAATCAACAATTTGAACATGTAGTCAAAATTTTGATCCGCAGCGTCCTTCCCACCACCCCCGCCCCACTTCTCCCCACCCCCGGCCATCTTACACAAATTCGAAACAGGCTCCTTGAAATGTCAACGTATTTCACTGTCAAACAACACAAAACAATTAAAATAGAATCCAAACTCCCTGAACAGTTCGCTGCCAAGTACAATTCGACTCACAAAATTCGGATTATATCGGTTCGGGATTCATTTGAAGGATTCTTAATATTTAATAAGTTTAATTGGTGAGTTTAGTTCCTATAATTAAAATTAAAACTATAATTAATTCTGTCTCACTATACTGGAAATTACATCTATCACAACACAAAACGCAGTCTGAATTAATTCCTAGCTCCTGAAAAGCCACAAACCCTTCCGCTCTATCTCTGGAGACACACAATTCGACATATGGATATCAACGATAAGTTCAGTGCAACGTGGAAGACATGAAAGAAAACCCACAAACAGCTGCCGCTAGCTGCTCCATCATACAAATTATAATTTACAATAGAAATATTTATCAAGTTCAAGCTAAAGTTGAGCATTTCTTCCCATTAGATGGGAATTATACTGTCCAATTAAATGGAAATGGGAGTGACGAGACAAAGTAATTTTTTCGATGAAAATTGTATAATTCTTACCTTTCTTAAGTGCTTTCTTTTCTTTTCCTTCGTCCTTAGGTGTGAATCAATTGTTTTGTTTGATTTAGGTCTGAAGTGGACCTTTGATTAGGTAGAAGCTGTTTGATAAAAGTCGGGTGTGAGTCACTCACAGAAATTTGTGAATTAAGAGGGAGGTGGATGCGGGCGATTCCTTACTTTCTCCCAGTGAAAGCAGGTGTCTAATTCGGGCTGTAAACGAAATGGCGAATCAAAGTGTGTCGCCTGGCTGTGAACGGTCTTTTTTGCCTGGTGAAGTAGAAAGTAGAGCATACGGGAAATAAGGATGGAAGTCGTAAAGGGAAAGTTTGGAAGAACCGAACCAAAGGAGGGGAATTCGTTGAGCCAATTTCTCCAGGAAATCACTGCCTACGCGCAGAAGGGAGTGTTTCCAAAGAAAATTCGGAACTTTTTTAGAGTTTTCGGTTTATTTCGTCTCTTGTCGATCGATGACGACGTGGTTTATTGTACCAGGCAAGCTAAAATCTTTTATAAAAGAAAGTGCAAAACACAAGTTTGGCAAGAACCGCAAGATGCAAACAGTTTTGATTGATTTGAAAAGCAGGAAACACAACTCATAAAAAATTGTGGTTCTCTGTGACAAAATTATCAAAAACTTTTTTTCGATTCCTACAATTGTAACGAGGCTACAGGGAAAGACTAATGAGGAAATAAAACGAATTTCTCGTAAAATTAGTTTTTGATTTGACATTCCGTTTTATGAATTCTAGGATTTTAGGCAATTGATTACAAAAATAATTAAAAGTAATGACAAAGTTTTGGAAATCGTAGCGCTGAATTTGAGAGCTGAATTAACTTCAATCATTTCCATGTCATCATGTTCATGAGATAGTGCTAGAAACAAAAAAACGTTTAAAATTCGTTATATAACTGCAAATTACGAAATGACTCTCAAAATAATTTTGAATCGTATTGTGTCTCGATACACTTTTTCAAAATGCTGATTGATTAGGTTGACTTCGTAGTCTTAAATTACTGAACACTTACTTAAATTAATGACGTCTTGTTTCCACTCAGTTGTGTTCCAGATAGGAGCTTTGCAAATAATTTGGGAAATTTTGTTTGTGATATTCATTTTCGCAATGGATCTGATGACATTCTTTGAATCTAGGTGCTTCCATTTATGCTGAATATTTTCTATAATTTGGGAAATATCAACAAATTTTCTTAAAAATGGATAGTCATTTAAAACTGAAATTTTTAGAAAATTTTCAAAAAAAAATTGCTTATATAAGTTTAAATTAGTTTACTGACCGTCAGGTATTTGAATTGGCAAATGAACGTTCTTTGCTTGAATTAAAAACCATTTGAATCCTACTGCAAAAACAAAGGCCGAGCCTTCGCAAATTAATTCCACTTCAATTGAGTCAGAAATACTTGAATTATGGTCCAAGTTTCCATTTCTACTGATTTTGAGAATTGAGTTGGGGGATGCCTTTGTCCAGTCTTTATCTAGATTTCAAAATTTGAAACTTTTGAACCAAAATTAGAAGAAAATATATTTTTAAAGAAACCTGATACTAAAATTACAAATCTTTTTATTCTGAATTCCGGAGAAGAATATTTCGGCTTGGGCTGATTGATTATTGGAATTAAAACATTGAATTATCCCATTCTTTACACAATTTCCAGTTCTGGCATCATCACATTTGATTGAATCGCATTTTCTATCCTACAGATATAAAAAAAATTCTATGAAAACCATTCAAAATTGTAAACAATAATGCTGCAAAAATCATACCAAGAAATTGCACTTTCTTAAATTGCATTCAACCCAATTAGCGCAGTCATATAAGGCAATTCTCATGTCTCCATTAGGTAATTTGCATTCAAACGAATTTAGAGTCGGCTTGTCAGAATGACCATGGCGTTTGGCTTCTTTTGAAACAACAATTTCTAAAATTTAAATTCCAAACGGTTAATATTAGAGGGACAATAAGTTTGTTCAATAAATAATCAATCCTAAATAACCTTAAATAACCCTAATAACCCCTAATAACCAGAAATCGAAATAATAACCCTAAAAATACGAAACCAACCTTTCTTGATTGTCCTATACGACCAATCGTATAATGTGTCTCTTGTGGCTGTTGAAATACAACTGATGACACCACCATCTCCTGCTTTCAGGATGTCGGTTTCATAGGAATGTACATATGTGTAGCCTTGGTTCTGTCTGATCAATCCTATAAAAGTTTGACCTTTGACATCTGGATTTGAATTTTCAAAGACAAATTCCTCAGACGCTTTGCATTCAACCCGGAGGGGTTCGCCTTCATTAACAGTAAGAATTTTCTGAGCTGGCGTTGGGATCACTTTCACTGCTTTCAAAAACACGAAACAATGGCTTTTGCTTAAAGTTCTCAAAAATTAGAATTTGAACAGATTTACTTTTGGGACGGCTAACAATGATGTCAACAAAATCTAGGGCGCTGAGGTCAGTCGCACAACGATATCGGGTGGGCTGGTCAGATTCTATTAAGGACGTGAGAACAACAAATCC
>JABASL010001148.1:0-11993 GCA_019775825.1 Neanura muscorum | reverse complement strand
GAGTCCTCCCCTCGTAAGTTCTACACATGCGCAAGCTACGAAAAAATTCACATTCTATCTCACGAAATATTCCGCTAAAGCACAACATTTAACGTTTACTAATTTTATATAAAACCCTGCGTAGTCATTATATCACATCGGCCCAACTTAAAGTGACTTATGACAGATATTCAAAGAGCGGATTGATACGATTTGTATGCCGGCGGGCGTAGAAACGATGGCCTTGAACTTTTACCTCGTGAGAGGTCAATTTCGTTCAATCGAAATTCTAACTTCAAAGGTTTCCACCAGATCCTCAAAAACACATTTTAAAAATATTTATTTCATCCGGAGTCACCGACGCTTTGACGGATGGACAAACAAACAAAACGTTCCCATAAGCTACCATAATACGTGAAATTCTTAATGGTGTAGTTGATTCAATACATGAGATTAAGTGTGAATTATTTTGCGTACTTAGCTTGCGCAGCGGTATAATTTACTTTAAACTCTACCATAAAATAACTTTGCTCTGTGTCACATCATAAGTATTCAAACATGCAAAATCAAAATTTTTTTGGCAATTTGACTAAACGCTAAGCTCCAGTGACGAAAACACAAGCGGTGGAAACTTGACAAATTTTGTTTTTTGATGAGGCAACGTAAAGCCACAAATTTTACATGTTATCTGTAATTTTCATGTGATTTTCAATTTTTAACTTGAAAAAATAAACGAATCTTTTCAAAAGTGGCCATGACATCGCGCCATTAATTTACGTTTCATGTATCACCATAAGGAGTGTGCGTAGAGAGGTGGGTAGGACTTTTGCATACTTTTTTTAACCAGCGTAGTTTAGAGTGCTATTCCAAAAGAGTGGATGAGGTGGATTCTCTAGAAGTATAAACAATTTGTTTACAAGCATTAATTCCTTCCTAGAAAGAGCTAGTTCGGCTAGTCTAAGTATCATGGGGTTTTTGTGGTAAGGGTAGCTGCCCCCTACGTTTGAGACCCCGTGATTTAGTGGCTAAGCATGTTTGACCGTGTTGAATTCGCTGTTGGGAACGCGGTTTGTACGGAGTTTTCTTTGAAAAAGTGGACAATACGCACATGAGTTTTTCTCCGTCATTTTCATTTTTTTGCAGAAAGAATTAGAGTTTGGACCTGATCACCACGGCCACTATCATCGCTAACTCGTGATTATTAAAAGTATAGTAATAGTAAATACAAATAAATGATTTCGGAAGGATCTTTTCGATGAGATAGTGTTTGTATTATTGACTCAACTTTCCCTCGTTATATAGTGACGGTAAATATTTGAATTAGGAATTGAGCGTCTAACATTTTACCGGCAAAAGCGACTGGCATACCTGCCAAAAATACTTTTCACAGAAAATCTACGGACAAATAAATACTTTCAGGTTGTTGCTCGCTTTTGAGAGTTCACCGTCAAATAAATGCCAATACACAAGCACAAAATCCATCCATCCTTTAACTAATCTCACGGTGACCTCATCGGCCCAATTGATCTAAAAGTGTGACTTGTCAATGTCAAACAAAACAAATGTCAATTTAGTTAAAGTAACGGCGATATCAAGGATAAATGCCTGTTGATACCACAGTAAATAACAGTCAAATGGAGAGATCCAATAAAGCCACTTATTAAATTGAAATCTCGGAATCCAATTAAAAAGTGGTTTTATATTGTTGTGTTTCATTTTATAACTGCTAAATAAGGTAGCAATTACGTCTAATTAAAGAAAAAGGCAGAAACAGAAAATCTTTTAGAGTTGTGCCTTTTTTTTTAAAACTAACTATGGTTCCTGGATTAGGCCAACGAAACAATTCAGAAAGGCAACTTCCCTGCAGAATGCACAACTGGCTGCTCGACAATGTTGTAAATTAATATAGTATTAGCACTGAACAAATAACTTGTGCTAAAAATTACAATACAGAGGTTCGAGCTTTCCATGTGACCACATGAAATTTGAATATCGATTTGCAAAATCCCAGAAGGATTTTGAATTTTTGTATTAAAAAAATAACCTTCTAAAAAACTGGCCTCAGAAATCCACTATGATTTTAGTGTTAATGGCTAACTAGGGGCCCCTGTCTAGTGATCACGCCAGAGAAGAATGAAACTTGACTTTAAATACTTTTTAAATTTCTCATGATGACACACCAAACATAAATTAATATTACGTTTCCATTGTCCCTTTTCAAAAAGTTCGATTTTCAAAATAGAAAATTGAAAATTCATATGGGCTTTAGCATGTGAATTTTTGTAAATTTTGGGGGAAAAAGTGTGGAAAAAATCCAAATTTACAAATTTATCGTCCATCTTTTTTTTAGTCAAACAATATTGTTTTACAGGAGTGATGTTTTCCTCAGAGCAGTTTTTTTAGTTTTTTTTACTTTCCTATCTTTCTTTCAGCTTTTTTCAACTCTTTTAGTTTTTTTTTAAAAATTTTTTCCCAACATTTCAAACTTTTTTCAATTTTGCCAGCTTTTTAAACGTTTTCCACTTTCCTCGCTTTTTTCAGCTTTTTGAGTTTTCCTAGCCTTTTTTAACTTTTTCGAACATTTTTTAACTTGTAACGTTACTTTTAAGTTTCCTAATTTTTCAACTTTTTCAAACCCTTCATCACTTTCCAAACTTCTTCGACTTTCCGAATGCTTTTCAAAATTTTAAACTTTAAAGGAAAGCTGAGAAAAGTTGCGGAAAATTGAAATTTTTTTTTGAAAAGTTGAAAATAGTTGGTTAAATTGAAAAAAAGTTTGAAAAGTGGAAAAAAGTTGAAAAAGCTAGGAAAGTTGCAAAAACTTTTAAAATGTTTGAAAAAGCTAGGAATGTTGAAAAACCTTGGGAAAGTTTAGAAAAGTGAAAAACCGCTCTGAGAAAAATATCTTTTCTTTAAAACGATATTGTTTGCTTAAAAAGGAGATGGACGATACATTTGAGAATTTGGATTTTGGTAAGTGGTTTACGGCTAGCTTTAGGTTCCCCATGAAACTGGAAAATTTGCATGCGAAAGCCCAAAATTAGATTGTAATCTGTGCTGCGCATTAGCAAATTCTAGAACAGAAAATCAACATTTCTGGTTTAAATTTTTTGATTCAGTCAAGAAACAGAAAGACGTAATTACAATAGCTATTGAATCTAAATGTCCAGATGAACGTAGTATTTGCGATTTGGCTAATATGTGCTTGCGATACCCAAACAACTGCAGGTGGAATCAATTGCCATCCTTCAGATATTGATGTTCTTCAAAGGCTACATTTAAAAATATTTAGCAATTTAATATTAGTGGTACTTTCATCTACTGGTTTTCTAAAATATCTCACTGGAAATGCTGTGATCCAATTTCATGAGCACTGCATAAGCAATTGCCGTAGCGGTAGCGGCTTCACTGAAAGTCCACTAGCGGTCCACAGAATATTCTGTGCGGCATTTCCGCATTTAATACCCAGGGCAACATAAGTTCCTCGTGTACTGCATTTACAGTGCGCTTCTAGGGCAATCCAAAAAAATTCAATCCAACCAAAAAACAAAATAAAGCAAGGAATTTTTCCATCCAAATATACGACAAACTGCCAAAAGGCGCACTACCCAAATCCCCTTCACATGCCCTTCCGCATCTCTTTTCCAAGCATCTCGTCCTCGAGTTCTGTAGTTACTTTTTTTTATTCAAATCGTCTACAGCTAATGTGTATAAAAATTGGCCTTGTTCCCCTTAAATGCAATGTTGCGTTCGGTGTTTGTTTAGATTTGCCAACTTAAAATCATATAATTCCGAATCACCCCCACCCCTTCCTACGTTTCGTGTACCTTTGAATTCACTTCGCTTAAAAGTTCTCTTTTCCTTTATTTCCTACTTTATTACATTTGAAGGGCATCAATATCCGAAGGACAATACTGGGTTTCACGTGCAGTTCTTTAAATTCCGCAACAAAAAATCAGCCAAAGTGGCAGTGCAAAATAGAACCTCGACCGTTTAGAATTTAGCTTAATCACGTAGGCATCGTAAGCTTTGCGTCATTTCACAAAATTTAGACATAATATAGTTTCTCACGGCTGGAAGCTCACAGGGTCCGAAAATGAAAAACTAATTAGCTAGCCAATAAAGTAGTTTCTCCTGTTGCGCCGTATGACGTGCAATCAAATTTTGGGTACGAATGCCACGAATAGGAATATACTGATGCGATCTTGGTTGAAATGTGACTTTTTTGATTAGATTGTGGTGTAAGACTGCATTCAGTTTACACAAAATCAGCGGTGCAGAACTGGCCGTGGGNGTTGAAATGTGACTTTTTTGATTAGATTGTGGTGTAAGACTGCATTCAGTTTACACAAAATCAGCTGTGCTGAACTAGCCGTGGGCTTAACGTCACATGCTTACGTGATTGCTGCCACTTATGTATAGCAGCATTGTGCTTCTGAACCCCATTTGCAATCCGTCACCCAACAAGACCTCTGATCGTAATTCTTAAATAAAGGAGTATGGCAGACGACAAGAAGCCAGGAGAAACTGAGCTACTGAATGGAAGCAGGTAAGACACAAAACATTCTATAATTAAGACTAAACGCTTTATACTAAAACTAAACAAGGCCGTCCTTGTAAGGGATGAATCCACTAAAAGTGTGAAATAGTACTGCAGGGTACCTAAATAGGGGTTTTTAGTTAGCTTGTTTACTTTTAGTATAAAACTAAGCAAAAATGATATGGGTAAGGGTGGCTTGCTTGGCCCGTAACTTTGTGCGTTGGCATTCGTGGGGGCGTTGGTCGAGTGGGCGACGCGCTTTTCCTAGATTTTTGTCTGAATGACGCGTATGATTTTCTTTGGCCCGTCCGATTTTCTTTGTTTCGAGAGAATTCAAGTTTGGACCTGGCCATCCCCCTCTTTACAAATTACTAACTCGCTCCAAGGACGCAAAGGTAAAGCGACTTCTTTTAACTGCTCGCTTTTAATATTCTGATTAGTCCGGTGACAATGTCGACTCAGGCCAGGCTGGAGAGACCGATTTTTTTCTAGAGTATCTCGCATTTCCGCCTTGTCCAAGAGTGGGCTTGCCATTGGTTACTTTTAGTTTGTCTAAAGGAGAATGCGGAAATACAACGATAATAGTAAATTGTTTCTGAAATGCTCGCGCTCAGCCCCCTGACGCATTTCAATTAGATTAGCCATGACTTTTTTTAACGGGGAGTTGTGCGTAAAGTTAACAGATTTGTATAACATATTAGCACTAACATTCCGGAAACCAATACTAACAACTAAAGGACCCAATTAATTGAAATCCGTACGCTTTCGTAAAGCGCTGACACTTGACCAATCTATTCAGAAAAAAATTATTTTAACCTGGTAAAAGAAATACTCCATTGTTAAATATGGTTGAGGCCGGTGTATTTTGGGGCGAAGTACACGGGTCTTAAGTGATATAAGATTGGAAGTACTGTTGTGGTTTGGCCTATGCTGGAGCCCTTGAGGTCAACTTAGGTCAAATCCCAACCTCTATTTCTTAGGCCTAAGGCCAAAACGTTAAGGGAAAACGGCTTAAGGCCAATAAACTCGAAACATTTTTATAATAGAACATACGAAAATAAAACACGCCGTTCGTCTCTGTTCTGAAGTAAATTGTGCTGGAATTATTTTTGAAAACTTTGATTATAACACAAGCTGTGGAGGTGAATAATTAATATTTTATATCAATTTCCAAACATTTCTAGGTAAGAAATTTTGCACTGCGTGTAATGTGTTGAAGAGAAAAATCTGCATGTGGCTCTTATTTTGACCGGAAGTGAAAGTAAGAAAACCGAAAGTTCTTCAAAACGCACAAATTCATGCTCAAATTCTTATCAAAAAAGCTTAAGACATTTATATAAACTACTAAATGTTACTCTCCGCAGCTTTTTTTTATCATCAAACGTTTTAGATATATTGCTAGCTAAATTAAATAAAGATTGAGGACGATAGGCGTGTTCCGTTTAGGCAGATTTCATTGTAAGCCATCACCCCTTAATGGTTCACAATAGAGATCTTCTTTGGAATGGTTTTTGTTTCAGATACGTTTACAGCGTTGTTTTCTAGGGGTAAATTGTGAACCAAAATTTGAAGACAGGCTTCAACGGCCTACCCTTTTATGAAGTTTCCCAAGTTAGCTACTTCCACTGATTAACATGTGCAGATATTTATTAGTGGGATGGTTTATTCGGGGTCATGAATGAGTCTAGGTGATTTTGAAGATAGGCTCAAATGAACCAACCATTAGAGGGGCTTCACGTGCGAGCTGTACTTCCGCCTGGCATTCTTGGAATCCGCCAATGGGCTTGTGGAATTCCGGACGTAGGTGGGGTCGAACACACAAACGGGTAATTAGGAATTTATTTCGTTGAAGGGGCTGACGGCTGTTGGTATTAGCGTTTGATCCTCTGCTGCAGAACGTGCGCTTACAACGGTTTACTTTTTTAAGAAATTTTTTGAGTTGAAGTTAGATGTTCTTTAGTTTGTCCAAAATTTGATCTTAGCTTGGGACGATTCGAGAATTTTTGAAAATGGATTTTTTTACTTGACATAGGTGGGGTCGAACACACAAACGGGCAATTAGGCATTTATTTCGTTGAAGGGGCTGACGGCTGTTGGTATTGGGGTTTGATTCTCTGCTGCAGAACGTGCGCTTACAACGGTTTACTTTTTTAAGAAATTTTTTGAGTTGAAGTTAAATGGTCGTTAGTTTGTCCAAAATTTGATCTTAGCTTGGGACGATTCGAGAATTTTTGAAAATGGATTTTTTTACTCCGGACTCCGGTCGCGTAGTCCGAGTGGATAGTGTAGCACTGTATACAGGAGTGGGCGTTGGTTCGAGTCCAGCCGTCGTCTCACACTTTGGTAGTTTTTCCTGAAAAGTTTTTCCACCAGACTTGCCCAAACGGGGTGTGGTGCCCCGCCAGAGAGTGTTTGGGGAGGGTAGTTGCGGTGGTGTGCCATGAATAACGGTGTTGTAGGATTGTGGGATAACCGGTATGCGTAAGATATGCTATAGCACACTTTAGATGGGGTTCTGACGCTTTTGGTATTAGGATCTCTTTTTGAAAATTGCATAGTTTTTTAAATAATGGCTTCTGAAAATCATGTCTTCCGAGGGGAAGTGTGCGGAGTTGGGAAACTCGTGTTTCCTCCCGAAGAGTGTGTGGGGAGGGTAGTTGCGGGGTTGTGACATGAATAACGGTGTTGTAGGATTGTGAGATACCCGGTATGCGTAAGACATGCTATTCCCGGCTCTTGAAGTCGTCGGGGGACTGGTTTCCGGCTAGCACGAGCAGCAGAAAAGACAACTCACACCTCAGAGCACTCTTCTACTAACTCCTGGTATCAAACACCACCAATAGACTATACAAGGTGATAGACCCAATGGGATAATGCCAAATAAATATGAGGAAATATGATGTGAGTGTCAGCTGGACGAGTGACGTAATTTATGATGTAGATTTTGAATATTTTGTTCTCTTTCCGCTTTTTCTTGTCAGTCTCTTTCCAGTGGACTTCTTCTCCGCTCCTCATCTCTATTATCTCTGGATTTTCAGGTATCATGTTTTTTTTAAATATGGAGCACACTTTGGATGGGGTTCTGACGCTTTTGGTATTAGGATCTCTTTTTGAAAATTGCTTAGTTTTTTAAATAATGGCTGCTGAAAATCATGTCTTCCGAGGGGAAGTGTGCGGAGTTGGGAAACTCGTGTTCGATTTCTACGTCATTTACTCTTCTCGTCATAAAAATGCTAATACACGGAGAGCATTGCGTGCGTATTACCTTTTTAGTCTACTCATCTTATTGTTAGTGTTATCAATGAAATACGATATAAGAGTTTTAAGATAGATATAAAAAATGTTCTTGTTCACAACTGCTGAATTCGCGCTTCCTTTCTGTAATTGTTTTGGTTGTACCTACGTTATCTGGAGGAATTATGTCAAACGATAAAAAGTAAGGTGGAGAACGTTACCGTTCTTCCATGACGCCTCTTAACACAAGAGATTCCACAAACTTACTCATGTCTTGTCTGTCAACTTCGTCTCAACACGGAGAGCATTGCATGCGTATCACCTTCTTAGCCTACTCATCTTATTGTTAGTGTTATCAATGAAATACGATATAAGAGTTTTAAGATAGATATGAAAAATGTTCTTGTTCAAAACTGCTGAATTTGCGCTTCCCTTCTGTAATTGTTTTGGTTGTACCTACGTTATCTGGAGGAATTATGTCAAACGACTTGAATGAAATTGACGACGAGTAATTTGCGGAGGGTTCATCTCAATTAGAAGGAGTGGATTTTGGCAATTCACTGTGATTGAGTTTCATGGAAAATTGGTGATTTTTCAACTGATTGAAGTGTGACTCGTAAACTGCAATTCTCGTGCAAACTTAATTGCTCCAATTTTTTTCATGAATTCTAGCGTACGCTGAATTAATTACGCGCTTATGTTGGGTTCCGGTTGGCGTCATTATCCAGAAAACAAATTGCCAGAATGTCTTTACCCAGAAAACCATCACTCAGAAAATCAGGATGACAGAAAATTGTTGCCAGAAATGACTTTTCTCAGGATTTTATTTTACTAGAAATTCCAAGGACGTTTGATCCCATGGTTACGCTTACACTGAATCTGGACGAAATCTAAACGTCTTTTCGAGTTGTTATTTTCCCGCAAAATTCAAAGAGGCTCAAAGAGGCTCGAGGCTGGTGTAAAGTCTGCTTCACACTACGAGGTTGCGCGCGAAATTTGAAATTCTAATTACTTTTGCGCTTATGTTGGGTTCCGGTTGGCGTCATTATCCAGAAAACAAATTGCCAGAATGTCTTTACCCAGAAAACCATCACTCAGAAAATCAGTATGACAGAAAAACTTGTTGCCAGAAATGTCTTTTCCGGGGATTTTGTTTTACTAGAAATTCCGTTTGCCATTGGTGATAATTCTTCCTTTGGTAATTAGTTACCTTTGGTAGCTAAGTTGTTTGGGGAAATCATTCCAAAATAATTTCGTTTCAGTTGTCTTGGAATCACAATTTCGAAGAGTGACGTCAAATGACTCATTACGGTTACATTCCATTGATTCGCTTGTAGAAAACTTTCGCGTTGCCTTTTTGTCCGATGGCAGATTTTTAACTGGTTGTTTATTGCTCAAAAGAGCATTTGGTTCTAAGTTTCTAATGTTTCTAATAACGGAGCTAAATAACTTTGAGTCCTTCACTCTTCACATTTTTATTCGAACTCACATAATACCTTGCGTTAACGGGATAAGCTTTAATGACAATGTGTTTCCTTATTTCAGCCGCTTCGATGGATCTAACTCATCAACTGAACCGACGAAACTTAAAGCGGCACAAACACAAAATGTATGGCAAACTTATGACAACTTTATGCAACAGTCCTTTTTACAAAGTGAAATGTCGGATCCTTCCAAAATCTTAATCGGATCTACGCGTAAGGGTGAGCTGGAAGATTTGCTTCGATATCTCCATGTTCAAACCAACGCCGAGATTTGCGATGACACTGCCGGCGACGCGGCGTTTCTCTATGCGTACGAATGGGCCTTACTCTACGTGCCCGAACTCCTTGGCACGAAGAAGTTTGCTTATTTAGTGGCTTTGTTTGCCATTTGGATCAGCCACGAGGGGCCTGGAGCTATTGGAGGAGACGTGAGGAAACTCAAGATATTTTCTGGCTATGACCTGGATGTCAAAGTTTTGCTTGCCGAATTTGAGACTCCTGAAAGGCCTGGGCTCTTGGTCCATCACTGGATCGGAAGTCTTCTCTGCAACTACGCTGAGAACGCAACAGATATTGACGACCCTGCTTGTGTAGATTTTTTTTGCAGACTCACGCTCACGGACGAAGTTGACAAATTGCTTCACCAGCGTGCTTTTGCAGCTTTTATGCAGGGGGTCAACATTCTCCTTGCAAAAGCCAAGGGAATTACAATTACTCCACTTCGCAGGGCAAAGATCGACGCATGTGCCAAAACATGCATGATATACCACGACTTAGGAAATATTAGAAGACACGCAGCCGAACAAACCGCAACGAATGTTATTTTAGCCACGAAGGGAACGATTACGACACCCGAAAAGCTCCTACTCTACGCACGCAATGTTTACATGTCCCTTGCAGAGGATAAAGAGGAGGACCAAGAATTCACGGCTATTTGCACACGGTTAATGCTTTCTTTCGCGGCGGGTCCGAACTTTCTAAGCCACTATATGAAATACAGTCCAGCTGTGTTGTGGACTGCTGAGAGTGGGTGGATTCAAGAAGAACTCCCTGTCTACAGGCGGAGAGAAGTAGCCGACCGATCGGCAGCTGAAACAGTTTTTAAGATGGCTATGAAGGGACAACACGGAAGCGAGTTATATTCCCACCCTAGCCGAAGCTGTCCTATTCATTTCGAAATCCCATTTTCTTTGGTTGAGGTGTATGATGAGCTTTACTTTTCTGCAGAGGGCAAGTATGGATTCGGAGACGAGGTGTGTACTTGCAGGGACCCATCTAAAAAAAATGGAGCCGCTTAAGTATGGTATATGTTAGAAATATGCTGTAAACTGTTTGATCACTATTTGCTGCAATGCTTTTATTTTTCTTATCAACTGCAGTGATTTTATTATATTTTTGTAGTGTGAATCGAAAACTTTCTGGAAATCTCTTGTGTTTTTATTCAAAAAATTAAAATTGGTGATCGGAACTGAAGAATGATTCAGAATAAGTTTTTGGGTAATCAATTTACGCCTATCGTACTACACCACACACGGTGTATAAAGAACTTGAATTCTTCGTAATAGGCAAATGTGGGTTCGCAGATAAGGTCCGCAGTTGCAAGGAACCATTAAAAGCTACAGAAACCTTTTGAGAATGGTATTGCTACGAGTTCAGGACATTTGAAAAACTCAAATTATTAATCGGAACCAACAATTTATTTGTCCGGCTCATTAGCTGGAGAAATAAATTTTTGGTTGGTCAATAATTTACGGCCGTAAAAACAATAGCAGAATATAAAACACCGGTTACTAAGCCTGAACCTGTAAAAGGCTTGGAAGGGTTACGGGAACATTCTGTCGGTTTCCACGATAACTGGGACGAAATTGACTTTTCCGAAATCCGTACTCGATCTAGGAATCAAAAGACAGGTCAAGTCTAAAATTGGGCTTTAAGAGCCTACCCGTTCTAGGAGCTTCCCATTAGTGGTCGCAAGCTCGAGCCTAGGTTGAAGAGATTTCAATTTTTTTTGCAGGCTCGAAGTTCCAGTATTTTCGAAAAATTAAGCAAAAATGAGGCTCATTTACTTTTTAATTTTTGGGATTTCATCCACGTCAAAGACTGCTGTAAAATCAAATGTGCTGAAAAGTGCTATAATGGCCATTCATAGGCGTACTAAATAAATCAAGTCATGTATTGCATACTTCATTGGAGCATGCGATTCCTACCACTTCTTTGTCGTTTACATTCCACTTACCGCTCTCACACTGCTCAACGATTATGTATTAGTTCTTTCCCGCCATCACATCTCTCAGTTAATGAAGATTTTGAAACAGCAGGGGCTATTTGCACGAAGTTCAGGTGAAGGGTGAAGATGATGAAGTTGTACCGGTCCCGCCATTTCAACAAAACCGGAAACGAAATCTATTGACGCAAGGAAATTTTATTTGCTTATTTACTCACTACAAAATCCTCTACACTTGCTCTCAGAACTTTATCACGGACTCGGAAAGCTAATAGGGAAACGAGCACCCCCGCCCCTAAGTTCAACTCCAAAGCATGGGAGTTGATGGGTTATAAGTTTTTCCCCAAACTTTGTTAGGAAAGGTGGATTGTGCGGGAAAAGCCCTCATTGTGCTATCCTCTATTCAGTACTGAACAACATAATTTTCTTTCTTATTACCCTTGACTTGGCTCTTGGCTCTATCACGGGGCTTCGGGTTACTCACTTATCGTGTCTTTACACCCTTCTGGGCAACCCACAAGGGGTCTAACGA
>JABASL010001147.1:0-11996 GCA_019775825.1 Neanura muscorum | reverse complement strand
AATCTTGCATTTTCCTTAATTTCCCTGACCCAGCCAAATTTATGGCTTTATGACCTCTCCATCCTCTTCCCTCATACTCACATTCACCACTTCTCAAAAAATTCAAAAAAATCCAAAAAAAAATTCAAAAAATACAAAAAATACAAGAAAACAACAACGGCTCTGCACACAAAGATTTTAGCACTGAAGAAGGCCGGATAGCCAAAACGTCTGCAGATCTTCAAAGTGAAAATGGCAAAAAAATCGTAAATTTGGATTCCAAATCGTCCCCGGTGAGTTTTCCAAACCAATCTCCTACATTTTCCAAACCAGAGCGCTATCTTCTATTACGTAGTAATGTTGATATTAGACTGGTTTGCAGAATTGCATATTAAGAAGTATTAAAAGTTTTCAATCCTTGAAATTGCACTTTTGGCAATAATTAGCTAAAATTTGATTAGTTACAACAAAACTCTTAAAATGTTAACAAGCCATATAATAATATTTAGCCTTTTGAGGAGTATTTCGGAAGGTTTTATTGCAACAAATTTGGAGATTATTAACTTGGATAATTATTTTACTGCAATTAAAAACTGTTATCTGACAGTTCATGAATTCGACGGTGACAATCGTTATTCTACGGATCTTTCTCATCCTGCTGTGAGATTCAAAAATCGAGCAAACGGATTTCCATCAGCAGCCAACTACTGGCACATGCGCCATCAATCCTGCCATTTTGCTTTTATTATCCATCCCAGATCGTACAATTATGTCATTGATGCACTCAGTTCACTATTCACCGTCCTTCACTGTGCACCAAAAAATCACCCATTATGCTATGGAAGAAATACTTATATTATTTCAATTAATTCGGATCACCAGAACCTAAACGCCGGAGGAATGGGCATCACGTTACCAAATTTTCAGTTTAACCTTGATAACGATGACAACGGAATTAACTTTACCCTTGACTATACCGCAATTTGCCTTTCCAAAATTCATATTACTTTCCAAAATGGCGTAAAATGACACCAGCGTTTATGGATTCCATGACAACTTCTCAACTTAAAACCGCGTGCCTATTAAAATGGGTTCATTATCCATCTTCTGCAAGATACAATGGGCGACTTATTTACAATTCTGGTTCGAAATCTAACCTACCACTTGCGAATGACTTACAATCTAGAGTGATATTCATGTTGATTGGAGGTCTGAATCAAGAAATTGTGGACACGAAAATTTTGAATTTTAGTCGGGTAGCAGTAGAAAAGGTTTATAGAAATGGTGAGCAGGTTGGTACCGAAGTTTCATTATTTTCTAATGTTATAACAACAGATCCTCCTCTTTAGCCCCAATATCATTATCGATTTTTTACAGGATTTAAATCGTACAATTTTATTACGTGTGATGGTGCTGAAAGAAAAATATCATTTTCCGTTTATGCTGAGCCATTTGAATACACTCTTTGGTGTGGAATACTTTTGCTATTTGTTGGTTTGTCAATTTGTTTAAGGATTTATTTTGGAAGGCTTCGTATTCGGAAAAATCGGGCGATTTCTATGTTATTCCGAATAATTTTGGAACAGAATATGGAAGCCCCAGGAAAACTTTTGAAATTTAGTGGTTTCAAACTATTTCTAAGTGTTTTGCTCATTATTGTCCTAATTTTTACAAATGCTTATAAAGGAAAATTGACCTCAAATTTAGCCATGCCAATTACTTTAAAGCAAATTGCCACAGCTAAAGATGCAATTGCTAAAGGATTTCAATTATTGGTTCATATTGAGACAGATAAAGAAATTGGTTACGACCCAGAACGTTATAAAAATGGTGTATTTAATGACCCATTTGGTTTAATACTTGTCCCCATTAGAATTCTTGGTATGTACCATAAATTCTTTGAAAGTTTTTTGTTTAATTTGGATAAAACAAAGTTCAATTTATCGGCAGGAGCGCGAAGTAGTAAGTTTCCTTACAGTAATTTTTATAATAGTCTTAACATAAAACTTATTGCGGATTTGAAAACTTTAGCCGAACTCAGCAAGTGTAACAAAAGCGTGGTAATTGGGGATGAAGAACAATTGCAAAAATTGATGACCGAAATTCCTGAAAAAGTTCAACTTATCGAAACAGTTGTATTACGGTAAAGATAAGATATATCCGCATCCGACTTATTGGGTCCTGAAGGATATAATTTGGGATAGGCAAAATATAATTTATAACAGACTTCATCATTTACTTCACTCGGGAATATTTACTTACACGCATGTAAATCATTCAGAAATTATTTTAAAAGAGAAGTTAGCGGCTCGAATTACCAGTGAAGATCACACTAAACCAATGGCAATTACAGATAATATCGCCGCTTCGGTTTTTATTCTAGGCTCGTCTGCCTTAGCCTTATGTATTTTTTCCTTCCTTCTAGAAGCGTTAGTTTACAGTGTTGTATATTGTTGTCATAGTTATTTACGTACAAATAGTAAAAATATTATTATTAATGTTAATCCAAAACCAGATACTCAAATCAGATAGCGCACATATTCCACATGAAATAAAATATATGTAGTAATGAATATGGGAACAACCAACTGAGATACTTCGCTTCTTGCCTTACAGGAATCTATCATGATTTATTGAGTAACGCAACACAGCGTACCTACTTTCATACATACTTAATCGGATACCGATGTGGGAGATTTCGGTAGCTGCAGAACAGCCGTAGGGATGTCTGTAGCCGAATTCGGGAGCCGGAATTTTGGAAAATAAAAAAATAAAACTGAAAAAATAAGAAAAAAACGAGTAAAAAAGGAAAGAAAAAGAGCCGCTCAACCGGGCGCCGAGATCCCTAACAACAATAAGTGCGAAAGTTCTTCAATTCTGGCTACCCATGCCTCTGTTAACTGTTAAATCTCCTA
Organism: Neanura muscorum; assembly: GCA_019775825.1. Classification (NCBI taxonomy): domain Eukaryota; kingdom Metazoa; phylum Arthropoda; class Collembola; order Poduromorpha; family Neanuridae; genus Neanura; species Neanura muscorum. Next base: position 9,102 of record JABASL010001147.1, on the reverse strand, counting down.
GCCAGATGAAACACGGCTTTATGCTCTAAAAATCTAAAGTTTTCTAGAGCTTAACCGCGCTCAAACATCTTCACACTAACAATCCTTTTGCAAAAACCATATGAACCTGTAGCTGTAGATACATTCCCGAGCGATTTGCTTTATCAAAAGTCAAGAAAGCGGAGCCCCCTTCGGCACTGAGAAGTAGGTCTTATATTCCAAATAAAAAAAACATTAAGAATAAAAATCGGCCCGTATTTGCCCTGCGGGTCGGGGACCCCGGGTACGCGAAAGACAGATACTTGTACCCATGTAAGGTTTCCGAGCCCGCCCAGTAATGGTTTCCGGCTTAGCATTTTAAAACACTTATTGTGGCTTCGCCGCAAAAAAGGTACCGTTCTTCTGCGGGAATAGGCTTCTGACGGAAATTCGTCGGTAGGGAACTTGTCGGCAGGAAGCTCGTTGGTGGGAAACTCGACGGCAGGAAAACTCTTTGCGAGACACTCGTCGGTAGGGATATTGGTCGGCAGATACATTCTTTACTTAACATTTTTTGAAACAATAATACTGAGATTTATACATACGAGGACATACGAGACGATTATCCAACTTAACGCTCCGCTGTTCTTCCGCTTTGAAAACCCTAAAGTAAATTTCAAACGAGCCTCATTTGAAATTGGGCTTTCTGTAACAACAATTGTCGTAATCCCAGTATTGTTTTGAAATTTTTGACCGAATCATAAAATGAACGGATCTACCGACGAGTATCCTTACCGTTGAGTTTCCGCACCGACGAGTTTTCCTGCCGATGAGTTTCCGAACGACTAGCTTCCTGCCGACGAGTTTCATAGCGACGAGTTTCCCGGGATTCTTCTTACCTAGCACAGACGTGGTTTTCTGGTCAGAATTTCGAAAAAGTTCTTGCGGCTTCGCAATACAATCACCGTTTATCCGTGGGAATCTTTTTTCGACCAAGCTCAGAAGTTGTCTTCGTTTAAGAATTTAAGAATTTTGCGGGATTGTCGCGATAATTGCTTCCCGCTTGTGTGGAAATCTGTGGATAAAGAATTTCAAGGTTCAAGAATTTCTGGTTGGACATTTTTCGAAAATATTTTCGGTATCTGGGACGATTTCCATTAAGCATGTCCGGCTACTTTGTGCAAATGTACTATCCGTTTCTCTATTTGCTGTTTGTTGTCTGTCTCGTGTATTTCCGTTTTCTGTACCGTCTGGACAAATCTGCATTCTCTTTTCTGTTGTGAATAGCATGGCTCCGGAACCAGTTCGCTATTGAATATGGTTAAGCTGGGTGAACTGTTTCCAAGTCAAATTTAAACGCAAGCACTTTTTCCACAGAAACACGAAAATTACCATTACTAAATGTTTTCCTCTCAACGAGACCAATACCTGGTATACTCGTTTTGCCAGGGTTTATTAGGGCAGGCTAAAGTTGTCATTAATGGTTGACCTTGTATTTTTACTTTGCTTTCCAATATATTGCTCTGAAAGTATTCTAGTCGGTTTTGTGTTCTTCCAGTGTGCCAGCAAAATTTCAATTTCAAATACAATTTATTAACGGGTCTCTCAACCCGTTCAAAATTTGCAAATCTTATGAATATCGGACTCCTAATTCTAAACTGACTATGAATATGGAAGGCATACATGAGAAACTAACTAAACTAAACTAACGAAATTCTATGATATGAAGTGAAGTAAGCTTGCACGTCATTTCTAGTAGCAAATGAAGTTTCCGTAAGGAGGCGAAACGCCTGTAAGGAAGATCCTTGAGTGATTCCAGTAATAGCGTTTCAAAAGTCTAGGTTCTATGCAGCGGGTTCCACGCTGCTATCCATTTAAACTTGATAAATCGACAAATAAAACTTGTCGAGCCACGCGTACCCTTGACTTGAAAACGTTGATACGAAATGATTGTTGGAATGTACCAGCCCCAAGCAGCACTATTTGGTGTATTCAATGTTTGAAAATATTTTTGAGACGAGTCCAATGTGCCCTTTCAGAGATAGTACGAACACAGACTATACAAATGCATACTAACACAGTGATTATCAACATGTCAAGCAACATGTTGCACCTAGCCTAACAAGGTAGCCGGGTTGTTTTTGGTTAGTGGCGTCACGTGTTGCTTCGGCTTGGCTTCGTGTAATTTCGCGGGAGTAAAGGAACACATAATAGTAAACTTAAAGAAAATGTATGTAAATGTACTCTTTCCCTTTGAAGATACGTTTTGGCAAAAACCTTTCGTCCGGCAGAACTTTTGAGACAAGTTCTAAATCAAGAGCTACAATGAGAAATATAGTACAAATTCGAGGCGATTACTTTTTCGGGTGTCTTCCATTTCGACAGAATTCCTGTTCAACGGAATTCCACTTCAACAGAAAATTTAATCCTAAAAAGGTTGTTTCTAGAATTAGGTTAAGGCATTGTTGCCGTGCATTAATTTTTAACTTTTAACACTCAATAGGTTAGGAATTCTGTTGAAATAGAAGACATCAAAACTAGTGCATCTTTTCGAAATTCGTCGTCTGAAGGTAGGAAGTACGCATTACATTTGGCTTGATTTGTAGATTTAGATTCAGTTTTCAAGGTCTGTTTAAATTAAATTTAATGTTTAGGCTTAGGCTAAGTTTAGTGTTTAGGGTTAAGGTTAACTTGAATGTTTAGGTTTAGGTTTAATGTTTAGGATTAAGGCTAATTTTAATGTTTAGATTTAGGTTAAGTTTAGTGTTTAGGATAACTTTCGCGTTTAGGTTTAGGTTAATGAATTCCATTTCAACACAAAATTTAAAATTCAATGCGTGGCAACAATGTCTCAGCCCAATTTTAGAAACAACCTTTTTGGATTAAATTTTCTGTTGAAATGAAATACTTTTGAACAGGAATTCTGTCGAAATGGAAGGACCCCTTTTTCGATTTTCAGAATAAAAAGAAGTGCTTCCAACACAATTCCTATCTCCTAAAGGATCCCAAAAGCTCATAGTATGCGGGATACTCACCACAAAAAACTATTGTGACAATTGAGTGACATGATAATACTAAATCTGAGTTGGTAAAAGGCTGGTCACCACATTGCTTTTGGTGCGGAATGAAATAAGAATGGTCGTATCATGGTTACTGAATTCAACACCAACGGCTACATCATAAACACTACAGGAATAACCGATACAAAGCAAAAATCGTTCCACCTTAAAAAGCGCTGCAGCAAAAAGCGAGCCGTGAAAATTCGCTTCGGAACAAGCACAACGTCGAATCTATAAAATACCACCTGCCCTTAATGGTACGGGTTTCTGTTTATTTAAATATTTCACCCCCCTCTTCCCCACACTATTCCTCTTACAACGGAGCAAAGTGTAAGTCTGTTTCTGTGTAACATTTGAGAATAGACGTAGCCGTACAGGAACACTAATTAAACTGTTCCATTATCCAAACATTTGTAAAGTTACTTCTTAGCATGGTCTTTGTTTTCTTATCGGTTTCTGCTTTCGCGCTTTTTGTTCCGTAACTGTTATCTGTGTAGCAGTTTTGCACTAGTCTTTATGACTGTTTCGGTTTTTGCTGTAACGATTACTACATAGCTTCCAACTATGAAATGGGTTCTTCCAGTGAATATTATTTCATGATTTCAAACTGACATTTGCGAGGCGATAGTGGTTCTTGAAAATTGGGTAGTTGTGGGCACTATAATTGTGAATTGGAAATGGTGTATCAATTAAATGATTGAAATTAAATTCCTGAATGCTCAAAATAGAGGGCTTGAATTTCGTTATGAATTTGATGCCGTTAACCCTTGAGCTTGAATTTTTAAGCCCTTGAGCATGTAGACTATAGAGTGCTTTAGAGAATCTCCATCGAAATAAATCAGACTTCGTTTCTCCTTTGAGAAAATTCCGAAATACTTTCTGTTCGGTCATGAAGGAGAAGTCAAATGCCAACGTGTCACTACAGAATTTGTTAGTCGCAATAGGAGAAACAACTATCGAAGGGGCCATTTTTAGTGTTTCCGTGGAAACCATGGTTGACCTTGAACTTTGACGTGGAAGGAGCTAACCCAGTCAACCATATTCTATAGTGAATCGGTCGACAACCTCTACTAAATACATAATCTAGGAAATTCGAACAAGGGTGGGAGATTTTCGAGATCCGCCAGGTGTGGCCTTGAACGAGAAGTCAAGGTCAATGGGTCAGCCAAAAATTTGTTCTCATCGAACAACTTTTGTAGGGGCTATTTTTACTGTACCCGTGGAAAAATGGTTGACCTTGAACTTTGACCCTAGACGAGTTGACCCATGTCAACCATACTCAGTACCGAAACGGTTCAAGACGTGAACTATTCATAGCAGAAAACAGATTGGAAATATATTAAGAGGTTCCTGAGATATGTATGGGGACACACAGCCTGACATCCGGCGGCTTTAGACGTGACTTCATGAGGTCAAAGGTCACCGGGTCACAACGAACTTTGTTTGTCTCGACGAGAGGAACAACTTTTGTTGTGGTCATTTTTACTGTTTCCGTGGAAAAAAATTGTTACCTTGAACTTTGACCCGAAAGGAGTTGACCCAGGTAAACCATATTCAATAGTGAATCGGTTCTGACAGTCAACTAGCTACAGCAGAAAACAGATTCAAAATTCAGACGCTCCGAAGATACGTGGGGGACAGACCACAGACAGACACCAGACAGACGACAGACAGATGGTACATTTGCATAAAGTATCTACGCTATTTGCATAGGAGACACAAATGCTAGAACTGCTACCCTCAACTCGTCCACCAGAAGTGAGAGAAATAGCACGGATTTCAAGCTCAACAACTATGGGAAACTACTCCTGGCTGCGCTAGACTAATCCGGGCTTGAAATTGCAAACGGTGCAACTGATCGTGACCATAGAGGCGAGCTTACATTTATAAATTCAAAAATCGGGTAAAGTGTCATAGATCTCCTGTTGCACTGCAGTAGGGCAACCCCCCTTATCACCGCATTTGAAGTTTTATCCCCAACGCATTTGTGGCATTTCCCAATCAAAGCAACACTTTCGTTACTAGCTGGCCGACAAAATGATGCGACCCCCAGAGAAAGGATCAGATTACCAAAGTCACCAAAAAAGCTAATCAATCTCGCTGACTCTATTAATGAGAGTATAAAACAGATTCCGAAACATGAAGATCCCCGAATTTTGGCTAGATCTATCGTACAGAGAATTGAAGACGCATGTGAGAACTTGGGATAAATCAGGACAGTAAAGCTAACAACAAATGCTCCAAAATGGTTCACAAAGGATTGTGCCACAGCCAAGTACGAAAAAAAAAGCATTGAGACTATTCCGAAGGATCGATCCCAAGAAAACTGAAAGGAAAGCAATGCTTTAAATACTTTCTAAGCTGCCAGAAAAAAATACAGAGACCTCCTTAAGTCGCTAGCAGATATAAGTTACGCCAAAACAGTGCAATGGTTTGGAAATACAAGGCACCCCGCCGACTTCTGGGCATTGATCAAATCCCTCAAGCAGAGACGCCCCCAAAGAAAAACTACCATTCAAGTGAAGGAATGGCACAGACATTTCTCAAAACTGTATGATCCACCAAAGAAAAGCGACATTCAACTAACCGCACTCAATCTTTTAAACCCAAAACAAGACCCCATCTTGACGGATCGATCCAGCCTCTTGAACTAAGGCTCACCATCAAAGCCCTGAAAAGAAAAAAAAACCCTCGGATAGATAAAATACCAAATGAAATTTGGAAAATGCTCAAAGGACCAGCGCTTAGCAAAATCTGTGAATTGTTCCAGCTAACTTACGACAGAGGCCGCACACATTGCACATGGTGCGAAGCCCTCGTAATACCAGTATACAAGAAAGGAGATAGAGAGGACCCCGGCAACTACCGTCCCATTGCTCTCCTTAATACGATCACCAAACTATTTACAACAATTCTAACGAACCGCATTAGTCATTGGTGTAAGATGCACTCTAAAATATCTCAATTTCAGGCTGGATTCCAAAAAAGGAAATCAACCCTAGATCCTGCTTTTGTGCTCAACGCAATGATCGAAAAGCAGATCCGAAAGAAGGACAAGTTGTATGCCTGCGTCGTAACCTATTCAACTTGTACATCGAAGGTCTATCAGGTTTCAAAACGTGAGATTGGGTGGCATACAACTGGATAATCTGACTATTCACCATTTGCTGTATGCTGACGACCTAGTTATAGTGGCACCCTCTAAAGAATCACTACAAGAGAAGATAAAAGTGGCCTCAAATTTCTTTCACTCAAAGCTGCTAGAAATAAACCCATCTAAGACTCCAATCGTCGTGTTCAGTCACAGTGGCAGAATTCCTAGAAAAGGAAAATTCGCTTGGCGAGGTGTCAATGTCACTATAGTCAAACAATACACCTATCTAGGAGTCACTTCCTCGGCAAATGGCAAGTTTAAGGACCAAGTTGGCACTGCTATAACCAAAGGACACGTCGCTTCTTCCGCTTTAAATTCCTGCATTAAATACATACGCAAGTTTTCCCTTCCATCTCTACGGCAGCTTCTAACCTCCATTCTCTATTCTACCTCACTATATGGGGCTGGAATTTGGGGTCTTCCCCACGGAGATGATCTGGAGATTGTCCAACAGCGATATCTGAAAAGAGCTCTAGAACTTCCCGTCTCCACCTCAAGATACTTTATTCGCCTGGAAACTGGAATCCACCATGTACAAGTCGAAACAGGAAAACTCGCTTACAGCTTCTGGTGCCGGATACTCAAAGCTAGCCCATCCTCTCTAATTCGTGCAGCCTACGATGATATGAGGAGCACAAGCCCTTGTAGTACTGAATGGTGCTCAACATTCCGAGAAGCCCTTCAATCCGTCGGGCTTGAAACCGTCTGGACACAAAACTCTTACTCCGAGGCGATAAAATATTACAGACCCTTCAGAACCAGACTTAGAAGAAAGCTTGGTGAAAATGACCTAGAACGAGCCTCCAAGTCCACCTCTATACCACATTATAAACACCTTACGGAGAACTCGTTCTCCGCCAAATTCTACCTCAAGAACCCCTTACCCAAATACGTTGTGACCAGAATAGCTCAGCTACGGTTCAACAGCAACTCACTATTTAACATGAACAAGTGGATTAATTTAGGAAACTTCACTGAAGTAGACTGTAAATTTTGCTCTCGGCTGTCCTTCCAGCATGTCCTCTTAGAACGCCCCGCCCATGAAACCGATAGAATTAAACTGACCGCTCAGACGTCCATTCCTTTTGAGTATCTCACGCAGTGCCTTTCCACGCATCTACAGAGCCCTGCCATCTATCAACGATACCACATCACAATATGCGGCGTTATGAATAAATATTGACTTCATTCACCCAAGACTTTTAAAAAAGTTCCCGTAATTCACCCAATTAAGTAGACTCCAGCCTTACTGGAGAACTTTTAATAAGTTCCCCTAATTCACCCGAGGGAGTACACACCAGCCTCTCTACGGAACCTTTAAAAAGTTTCCTAACCTACCCAAGGGAATTTACGCCGGCCTTACTGGAGCACTTTTAAGGAAAATCCAAATTTCTCTATTAAAAAGGATCCCAGGACAGGACCAACAATTCCACTAGAAATAGCGAATACATTTTGTTTAGTTTTTAGTTGAAGTTAAAAGTGAAAATAATTATCTTTACCCAAAGCAATAAAGTGACCAATTGTAGGAAGCTAAGAATGAATACAGGTTTTCATCTCTTGGATAGCCATTTTCCCTTAAATAAATTCAAAAATTGCATTTTGTTAAGTTTCTAGTGGTTTCTAAGATCGTTTAAGATAATAGTATAGAAATAAAATCTTACGCTGAAAATTTAATACTAGCACCATAGCAGAGAGGGTAGCTCATCGTATTTGCATTTGCCCAAAACAAAATCGCTACATATTCGATAGCAAGGGAACTACAGATGAATAAGATAAAAACATACATACACAATAAATCAGTAAAACATTTAGATTTTAATATTGTTAAATAGAACGAAAATAAAGGCTTAATATTATTTTGCCCGTCCGTTTTTGTAAAAATGTCCGTCCAATTTTGTTATTTTTACCGTCTAGTAAATTCCTCCGTTCCGTTTTTGTAAAAATGCACGTCCGATTTTGTAATTCTTACTATCTTGTAAATTCCTCTCTCGCGTTTGTTTAATTACCCGGTTAAGCTACATAAATGTAAATTTCCCGGTCTAAATAATAAAGTTAACCGAACATAAAATAACTCCTGTTTAAAAAAAGTTTTATCGGTTTCATAATTGCTTGACGCGAAGTGTTATGGAAAGTTCCATTAGCGTTTCGGATGTTTCTGAGAAATTGTTTGGTATTTCAGGATTACGTTAGGTTTTAATTCAGGGTTAGGTTAGGTTTTGTTTCAGGTTCAGGTTAGCTTTAGGTTTAGGTTAGATTAGGTATAAGCTTAGGTTTTGGTAAGGTTTGGCTTAGGTTTGGTTAGGTTTAGTTTAGGTTTAAGTATAGATTTTAGGTTTAGTTTAGGTTTTAGGGATAGTTATTAGGTTGGGTTGTAAATAATTGTTAAAGTTTTTGGTGTCAGAATATTTTTATTTAGACTTCTTATTTTAATTCACAATTTATTTAGTCGGGTAAGAATCGAAAAAAGACGGAGGAATTTACTAGACGGTAAGAATTAGCAAGTTGGACGAAGGAATTTACAAGACGGTAAGAATTACTAAATTAGACGGGCAGTTTTACAAAAAAAGACGGGCATTTTAAAAACCAACCAAATTCGATATATTTATATTTACAAAAATATCTAAAAAATGAACGCCCACTCAGGTTGTGTTTATCGAGCATAAAGTTCTGATGATGATGATGATGTCTGATGAAAAGTAACTCAAAATGTGGGGTGATACTCAAACCCAATCATATCAGTCCTAAATTACTCTAGATCCAAAATCAAATGAAGGCTGACGCTGTCTCAACTTCATATTTTTCCTGGTTTCCTTGACTTTTTTAGACAAGTGCACTGACATAAGCAATGCATACCGAAGATTTATCCCATTGGGTGTCAGTGCACTTGTCTAAAAAAGTCAAGGAAACAAGGAAAAATATGAAGTTGAGACA
>JABASL010001145.1:0-10802 GCA_019775825.1 Neanura muscorum | reverse complement strand
AAATCGACATGAAGTATCGCGAGGTGAAGAGTCTGAGGGTGGGAACACATCCATGTAAGGAATTCGACGAGGTCGGGGTACCGGCGGTGGTCTAAAATCTGGTTGAGCATTCATCTCACGAACTATTTTTAAAGCGTCGGAGTAACGATTCAAAAATGTGTCAAATTCAGATTTGAGGAGGAAAAGTCCACCTGGATCTCGGGCTGGAATTTCAACGGTGCGCGTAACCTGAACGGGAAAGCCTCCTTCTGCGCGAACACTGCCAGACTCATGCGCATCACTATTATGAACAGCATTGCTTCCAGGCTCAGAGAAGGAAAAACGTTTAGAATTTTTTCCTTGCGCATCACTATTATGAACAGCATTGCTTCCAGTCTCAGTAACGGAAAAACGTTTAGAATTTTTTCCTTTATCGTCCGTACTGCCAGTACTTCCTCTTCCTCCGGTACTTCCTCCGGTACTTCCTCCAGTGCCTCCAGCAGTAATATTTTCTCCAGCAGAAAGTCTTTGTCCCCCCTCTTGGTTTGGGCTTTTCAGTGCTTCTTTCCTAGCTTCAGCTCCATCTGGTAGAGCACTGGGAGCGCCACTACTTCCTCTGCCTCCGGTGCTTCCGCCTCCAGTTCTTCCAGGAACAGGATTCTCTCCAGCAGAAAGTCTTTGTCCCCCTTCCTGGTTTGGGCTTTTCAGTGTTTCTTTCCTAGCTTCAGCGCCATCTGGTAGAACATTGGAAGCGCCACTACTTCCTCTTCCTTCGGTGCTTCCTCCTCCAGTTCTTCCAGGAATAGAATTCTCTCCAGCAGAAATTCTTTGTCCCCCTTCTTGGTTTGGGCTTTTCAGTGATTCTTTCCTAACTTCAGCTCCATCTGGTAGAGCACTGGAAGCGCCTGCGCTAGTATTTCCTCTCCCTCCAGTGTTTCCAGTGGTGGAATTCTCTCCAGCAGAAAGTCTTTGTCCCCCTTCTTGGTTTGGGATTTTCAGTGAATCTTTCCTAGCCTCGGGTCCAGGCATGGCACTGGAAGCCTGTCGTGGTGAAGCGCTGGGCTTGGATTTAGGATCCGCATTGACAGTTCCGTTGAAACTGGGCTCCAAACCATGGGATTCCATTTGACCTTTCGGCTTGAGCTCACCGCCTAATTCCTTCATGGGATCAGGTTCCAAAGTGACGTGACCAGCATATGTCCTATGCATTTCTATTGTTGGCTCTGGGGTCATGGACTTCATCAATTCTGGCTCACGTCGAATACGTCTTTCCGGATTTACGATTCCTAAATTCTGCGCAGGTGAGGTATCTAATGCGGTTGCGCAAACATCAATTTCTGGTAATTTTGATTCCTCCCATTCTGGATAACTTCGGAAGTTTCTGAGATTTGTTTTAATAATATCATCACTGGATGGAAGCCCCCCAAATGTTGGGCACTCTGACGAAAATCTGCTTCCAAGGATTCTGCCCCCACCGACTCCATATTTCGATGATCCACAAGGGTCGTAAGCATTAGTAAAAGAAAACTGGTAGGGCCCACCACCACTCTGCTCACCACGACTGCTCAACTTGTCAAGACAAGGAAGGCGCAAGCGTGAAGGGCTTCTGTACGCTGAGGGGCCATTAAAATTGTTAGGGTCATAACCCCGAAATTGTCGTAGATTTGCATTGATAATTTCATCACTGGAGGGCAGTCCTCCAAACTTGGGACTGCCGAACCCTGTAGTGCCGCCATATCCACAACTCGATAATCTGGCGCTTGATTTCAGGTTATTAATTATTTCATGACATCTTTCCATATTACAGCTCGTGGACGCAGGAGGAATTCGGCTCGAGAAATTTTTTCGCAATGCATTTTCAATATTGTTGTTATTCTCGGCATTGTCGGCAGCATTCGGTATTCGTTTCGGCTTATCCCCAGCACTAAAATGGAAGCATTGTAATGCTAAGAGGAAATTCTTGGATGTATTCAAGAAATTAAAGTTAATTAAATTAAATTCAGTAAATTACCGCGGAACTTTATAAAACCCTACATGTGTATTTCCCATTTAGTCGTTCCATTCAAGTCCAAGGGTCTCCGCCAAAATTTAGGGAAGTTTCGTCTTTTTTTGGTTTTCTGTACTCTTCGGTCTGAGCTAAAGTACTCGACGTAATTATTGAAATCGACGAAATATTTTTAAAAATAAACACCCGGAAAATTTTATTTAAAGGGCCGGAGTCGTGGAAACTGAGTCAAGGCTTGGGGTCAAGGGCCAAAACATCATTGCTAATGATCTAACAGAAAATGCAAGACGGGTCATGTCAAAAGTTCAACGTTTTTTTTTACACGGCGGTTTACTTCACAAAATTTAACCTAAATTGTGTTCATCAGTATAGAATGTCGAGTAATAGCTAAAAAAAATTTAAATTCCATTCTGCAGAATTGGGACGAAAACTTTGTGAAGAAATTTGGCAAATTGATGCAAACATTTTGAAAATCCAAGCTCCTTTATAAGATTTTCAATGTGCTTTACTTTGAGCCGAAAATAATGAGCTGAAAACTTGGCTTGGCTTCGGTTAGCCGAAAGCAGCAAAAACCAATCAAAGAGAACAGTGTTATTGAAATTAATTTTGGTGAATTGAAAAATTAACAGTTAAATTTATTAACAGTTTTCGAATCTTAAAATTGTTAAAATCACAAAATGATTCTGATCCTAAGGGGGTGGAGGTGGTTTGTTTGACCCTTAGGTCAAACAAAAGAATATTGAACAAATGTGGAACGGGTTTCAGGCACCTGGGAACTCTTATCTTGACGCTGGGAAATTGGTCTCGTCCATATTAGAGTTCGGGATTGCTCATGCGTAGTCGGTGACCTTCGCTTCAGAAGCAGGGCCCTATTTGGAGAGGAAGTGATTCCTGTACCTGGAGGGCTCATAGCTACTGGTGGCCTGGTAGCAGCAGTTGGAAGTGTCCGGGATACTTTAGCTGGGCCTGGAACTGTTTCTGAACAATTGACCTTGGTGACCTTGGAATTTGCGAATTTGTAGCTACCATTCGCTTTGACATCGTTTGGCGGTTTCCTGGCTTTCAAGGGTTTAACGCTCTGATTCGTAGAGGAGTCGAGATAAGTTGAAGGAATTGGAGCAGTTTTTGGACGTTTTAAGACGTGGGAAGATTGAATATTGGCCAACAATTTTATAATTTGCTTATCACCTTGAAGACATTTTGGTGGGGCGTAGCGGCGAAACAAGGCTTCACTGGTTGTACTCATCAGGGGGGTGTCTTTGTGAGTTAAGGGTACCCGGGGACCCTTAACTTCCGTGAATGGTTTTTCTTGGGCTCCAAATTCAACATTTGGTACTCTGACGTTCTTCTTTTTGTGCATCTTTTTCACAAAGTTGTAAGTACGCGTTTCACCGGCATCTTGAACTTTGAATGTAACCGTAACCAATCCTGAAATAATTCCATTCGGATCTTCTGTCATTCCAGATTCTTCTTTGGTAATTTTCTTCATCGAATTCTGGACTTGTTCTCTAGTACAATTTTTATTATTTATGGATTTTAGGGGTGGTTTGGCTGCCTCAATTTTGGGTTCCTCAACAGCGAAAGCATCCGCAGCCCATCCTGGGTCACCCTCCGGAGTGTGTGAATTAATATTTGAACAATTTTCTAACCAAGTGCTAACTTTTTCATAAGTCGTCAGTTTTGAAAATCTGAAGCGTGGTTTCCTATCTTGACTTGTCAATTTCAGTCGCGAAGTGTTCATTAATTGGTCCACTAAGGCTTCTGTCCGACTGGGGGTCATCGACATTAGGGGACTGGGCGTATCAATGGGTATAATTTCCTGCGGAGGCGGGGGTGACGGTGACGGAATTGCCGTGAAGGAGGCCCCTTGAAGTACGGTATCTCTTCTCTTGCGCAAAATCGTTCGAGATGATACTACGTTTCTGAACAGTCCGTAGCCGCTACTTGTTCCTTCATTATCACAGTCACTTCCAGAAGAAGCACCAGCTCGTAACTGATTCCTGACCTCAAAACTTTCAATTGAGCTACTTTCGCTTGATCTGGAGTTACACCTAAGGATAACAAAAGTTAAAAGTTAGGTAAGGTTAAAGATTAAATAGGGTTAAAAGTTAGGCAAGATTAAAAGTTAGGTTAGTAGTTATTTTTAGGTTATTCTCAAGCAAAATTTTGTAGCAAGTGTTACTTGAGTATTGATTTTGGGAAAGCGTCTTGTGATCCGAATAACCAATGGCCAGAATCAGCAGAAGCCGATGCCGAAGCGATTGGAATATTGACAAATAGCGGAGTTGCAGTAACAGAAGGCAAGAAACTACGCTGCTCCATTCGCTGTTGTGCAAAAACACGGGAACACGCTGTAAGATCTGAATTTTTTCGGTCGACGCTTGACGCTTTCGATTGATGCTCTTTACTATTTTCGGATTCCGTCGCTGTATCATCTTCGGAATCTTGAATATCCTTCTCCAGCGTCCGCCTGGAAGTGTTCTCTCCTTCAACGGTTATTTTCGCGTCCGTAACTGTATAATAAACAGAACATTTTAAACTGAATTGTGTTTTTCTATTGTTGTTATTTGTTGTTTGTTGTCTATTATTGTTGAGTTTGCATACCTTCGCATGTTGAGATATTCGAATGGATATTATAATATTTGGCAGACTCCATTTCCAGTGACTCAAACGAATTCTCAGATGGTGCAACAAGACTTTGTTCAGAAATAGATGCAAATGTATCCATATTATCCCTTATGTAAATAACTTTTGGAATGTCGAAACTCTCCAGGTCTTCGTTCGTTCCCGCTCGGCTGATTTCGGCTTGTGAATTTGGGTAGAAGGCACAGAGTTGATCTTCCCGAACCAGTCTCCGACATTCTTCGGCACACTGTCCCGGAAGTTGTGGTCGGGAGGTAGGCGTCAAAAAGTAGTTCGAACTGGACTGAACCGTGCTCCTATCATTTGTGATTCGTGGGAATGGATTTTCAGTTGATTTCAATCGCTTCAATAGAAAGGCGCTTGAGATTTGAGATGGAAGGAGTGGGAAGCTCAAGGATTTCTTGACAGGGTCAATGTCAGAGGTATATTTTGGCAAATCTGAACATTTAGGGAAGTATAAGGAAAAATTGAATGGTCAAATGCCAGGATCAGGAACAAGGATAGGCAAATAATTGAATTTGTAGTGCAAGGGTCCACAAAATGTAGTCGGAAATTTGCGATTTACTAAAAAAAAGCCACAATTTTTAAAAAATTTACCTGGAGTTGGAAGGACCAGAAGAATCGACGAGTCGGTTGAATTTTGTTTTTTCGGCTCATTGGAATTTTTCGCTAGTGTGGAATCCGGAAGCTGTTTAAAATTGATCAAACGTTTTTTATTTTATTTTTTATATTTTTAAATTTGTTAAAATTTTGATTTACTTAAAATTTAAATTTTAAAAAAATACGAGGAGTGAAAGCTTTAAGAAATAATCATACCTTTACAAGACCTCGTTCATAAATACTTTTGGGTGGACTTGGAATTTTGGATTTGATTCCCGTTGATGAAACGGTTGGGAACATGAAATTATAGCGATTGGAGCTAAAATTATGATTTTCATCATCATTAAGCCGAAGTTGAGCTTCAGAATAATCAAGGCGCATTAGTGACATGTCATGCTTAATGTATTCAATATTCAGAATTTTTGGTTTCGAAAGCGTCGCGGTCGTGGGCCGAATTGCGCTACACTGCCTGCAAGAACAAGAATTTGGAACAAAAATTTAGAACAAAGGATTTTGAAATTTAAACTTTTAAACTAACAATAATCTAGTTATTACTTGGCTCGTTTCCCAATTTCGTTTTGAATTTTTGGAAGTAATGTTGGCGGTGGTGGTGTTGGGGATTGGAATACTGGAATCCGTTCTGAGGCCGTTGTCTTGGTAATTGAAGAAACTGATGGAATTCGCTTCTTTTTTAATTTTTCGTGAAGGTTATTTCCAGAATTAGTTCCAGAATCCCGGTCATCAATTATCTCTGTCCTTCGTAACTTTTGAAGGCATTGTCTCTCATGAATTGTAATCGATTTTGAGCCGAATTCTCGTCCACACACCGTGCATTCCATAAACGTTGGAGGTTTCATTATTGTTTCTAGAAGTGCTCACCGTGACGCCGTGTTCCTGTAGCCTGGCGCTGCTGTGATGTTCCTGTACTCTGACACTGCTGTGATGTTCCTGTACTCTGTACACTGCTGTGATGTTCCTGTACTCTGACACTGCTGTGATGTTCCTGTACTCTGACACTGCTGTGATGTTCCCTTAGCCTGACACTGTGATGTTCCCGTAGCTTGACGCTGTGATGTTCCGTTAGCTTGACGCTGTGATGTTCCCTTATTGTGACGCTGTGATGTTCCCGTAGCTTGACGCTGTGATGTTCCCTTATTGTGACGCTGCGATGTCTGTTGTGACACTGGAGTTGTGAACTCCTAGAAGTATTTGACGCTACTGAGATAGTTTCCAGGTTCCGTTTTGGTTTGAGTGAAAGTCATAATTGCACTTTCCAATCTCCAATCAATACAAGTTATCCTCGTGGCGAATCCATATTCCGCCTTTTTCATGTTCCCGTCATCTATTCCAAAAAAACCTGAAAAAAAAAATCTAAATTTTTGAACAAGGCCAAGCTGAATACAAGAGAAATTCAAAATTGCTAGTTTGAAAATTCCTGATGGAGATGGCTAATGGACAATGAAGAAATGGGGTAATGGTTTTCTGGAAAGTGTCCATTAGAAAATGAAAATCACGCACAACTGACCTTAAACAAGGGCGGAAAAAGTCAGTTTAGGGAAACTGGATCGATGAAAATAGCTTTTCTAAAAGGAATTTGTAAAAAACCGTGGGAAGACGTTCCTGATTGGAATTTACCTTGTTCCAGGGGAATTCTATTATTCATGTCACTTTGAGTATTTTCTTTAGGTGAAACACTTGGCAGAAAAAGCGTCAGTTGGGCCGTTTGCAAAAGTTTTGGCTTAAAAACGGTACCTTTCTCCACCGTGTACCACGAAAAACCAGAACTTGCAAAGTTTTGCCGCATTCCTAAAACTACAAACAAACATATCAGAAAACAATGACACAAAATTAGCCTACCTCTACCTAAAAAAGCTTACCTGAAAAAGCCTACCCAAAAATATAGAATTAAATATAAGTATTTTTGTAAACATGGAATCAATTCCACAATTCCATTCTGCAAAATTTGGGCAATTCTGAAGAATGGTTTGCAGATGAACAGTTTACCCAAAATTGGCGAAATCAAGTCCATGTTTTTTGAGAAAATAAAAAAATTTGACTTACGTAAGGCTGATGATGATGATGATGACAGGTAGTGTAATCAAACTTATAAATTAGGAACTACGAAATTGGCAAAGCCTGATCAAATATTGTTAGTTTTGAAAATGCATATGAAAATATTTACTCCTTAGGAAAAATTGAATTTAATTCTAAGTTACTTACAAACAGCAGTAAAATTACGGCGTATAAAATGTTTTTTAACACATTACTTTTTGTTTTTCAGTTTTTCTATGGTCTTTTCCTTTGAATTTGGTTCAAATTATTGAACCACTTTAAGCACTGCGCGTAGATTCAAAATAAAAACGCTATCCTATCATCAATTGAATGTCTGCCTCATATATTGACATCTTATGGCTGCCGTCAGCAGAAATTCATGCGTAAATGGTTTGATATGTCCTTTGATACGATGGACGTTGAATTAATCCTGGTAATAGAAAATATAGAAATATAGTCAGATTTTAAAAAAAACTTTTGAATTTTTTGATTAATTCGATGACATGTTTACTTACTTTTTTTTGTAACTGGGCAAAGTTTTTCCTTTTCTTATTTAACGCGAGTAGTTCTTGAGTCTGACAAAATGGCTCCGCTATTCTTCAGCTGGGTAGGACGACACCCTTTGTTAGTCATGTCTCGTAGAGCAATTTTTGGAGAAGGATTGGAAGATGACAAAGACTTCGGAAGTGAGACTCCATTTAAAGCAGCAGTTCGAAATTCAGGAAAACACTTAATCCTGAATCTGTCCCACACGTGTTTCTCCTTTCCATAAATAATCCTGGAAGGAGAAAGTGACAATGACAAAAGTTGACATTGTATAACATGTTGCTGCCTATCTACCGGTGACACCAACTGTCAACTCCAAACGGAGTTTACAACATCCTGTCACCAGTGTCAGCATTTAAGTTTAATTGTTTCCTTACATTAGTAAATCATAGTTGTAGCAAACGTATTTCACGGAATAGTGTAAAGCAAGTCGAGCCTTCTTTGAGTTGGAACAAAACATTAGTTCAGTCTCCCCAAGGGCATGAAATAGGATACATTGTGCCAATTCCAAAGTAAACCTAAAGGCAAAACATGAATAAAAAAATTGAGAATGAACCTTGAACTTTGAATTTGAATGACGTCGAAGAAGGATTCATACTTTTTGATATACTGATCCGAGTAAGTCATCTGGCTAGCACAAGCCTCCATAAAAAATTGTGAAGTTGGGCAGCAAATTTTGAATCTTAAATTGATCGGTATCACTTTAGGTTTGGTTCAGGTTTAGTTTTAGGTTTAGGTTTAGGAAAATGTTAATGAAAATGCGTAGACTCACTTCAACTTGTTAAGAATCTTAGCTTCCATCCCAGTCAAGCGCACAGGTGTGTACCGATGACTAACTGAGCACTGTTTGAGAAGAGATTCAACAGGCAACATGAAATCCGTCTCTTCCTGTAATAAATGTTCGTCTTTGAATGTCCACCTTGATCAAAATATTAGAATTGTGCAACCTGCTTCGCTGCAATGAATAAAGCCGCTGCACCACACAACTCCAGTGCATAATTCGGGATGGGCTGCACTCGCAAAAAGGCATCAACAATGTACGTAGCAACGTGTAAAGTTTGATATATCAGCTTAAGTGCAACTCCAGCCTTGAGAATCCAATTAACAATTTCAGCGCGCTTAGCTAACTGACGCTCCAGCTCCTGGAAAACAAAGATACCTTGGCCATGAAAATCTGCCATTAACAGTTGGGTTAAATGGTACCTTTGTGGGTGGCCGGGAATAATAAAGAGCTTCCGATTCTAATTGTCGAGTAAATATTTCCATCACATAGATTTCAACGGTCTTTTGCACAGGATCGTAGTAATCCGAACTGGGAATAAGTGGGTCCAATTTACATGGCTTCCCACCAGCTCCCGGGGCAGTGCCAAAGAACTTTGCGATTTGATCCTGACGCGGGCATAAAAGAAAACAAAGCAGGGTTATACAAAACGTTTTCCGCAGTACGTAGCGTGCACGGAGTACGATTTCACAGCAAATACTAGTTACACAGTACGTATAACTTACGCGAAGGCTAACTGTCTGCAATTCGTAGTTTCGTTGATCTGCCATACTGACATACGGACCAGCTTGACTTACTTCTGCTACTCCAGAAGCTACACCAACTGACAAAACCGTAGCACTGCTACTAGTAGCTGTAAGTCGACTACCAGCAGCCAAAGATGGTCGGGTGAGCCTTGGCCGTTTAGCTGCAGCACCGTCTTGACAGCCGTCTTCGTCATTTGGTCGACAATTCTCATTGGTCGATTTGTTTTCCCCCAAGTTTCGTGTTATGACGCTGCGAAGCAATCCCTTTTTCTGGGCCTATTAACAAAATGGAAAATTAATCGTAGTTTGTGCAACGGTTACGGTAGTCTCGACCGCCTCGAGGGAGGGGCCCTCCCCCGGAGGGCTGTTCCGGTTACTAAAATTGCTGTACAAGATTTACTGGCACGATTATTAATTCTTAATTTTGCAAAATTTTGCACGCAGTTTGACCCTCAAAGGCAGGCTCTGAGGTCAGCTCTGAGGTCAATAGATGTTTAACAGTTTTACGATGTTATACTTTTACGTGTTGCAGACGTTTCACAGAATTGTCCATTACTTTCTGGGCACGGTACAGGAAATTAGCTGAGTGTTAAACTTAAACGTTTTTTTGAGTACATGGTACTCTACGGTGTACGTCGTATCTTCCGTGGCTACGTTTAGCTGAAATTTTAATTATAGTTTAATTATAATTGCTAATTAATAAATTGATCTTTTCACTTTTCGGAATAAAAACAAAGGGAAACCAAAAACAAGAATCAAAACAAAACAAAAACTCTCCCTCTCAATTGATTCAAAATTTTTGAATTCACATGGAGGGAAATCCATTGTTACGCGGGAATTTTAAAATTGGCGTCAATCCCAAATGTTTGCCTTACAGCCATGAAAACTGAATTATAGAAATTAAAAACAGAAAAACTCAACTGAAAGAATCTAGGTTAATCAGGGTCAAGGGTATTTAATTAATAATTATTAAATGCCATTTATTAATTAAAGTTTATTTATTTATTAATTTAAGAATTTTTGCAGCGTCTACATGGTGTGGAGACAAGAAAATAGCAAGAAATTTCTTGTTTCAACTGGATTAAAACACTCAGGGATGATCTAAAGATCCACAGGTCCCTATTCTGTCCCCTGTTCTGGTATCCCTGTCCTGGATGGAGACATAACAAACATAACAATGCATAAAGCAAAGTCTTTCCTACCGCCTGCAGTGCAAGAGAAATTAAATCTGTCAGCAAGTACCCCCACAAACTTTTTCTAAGAAGATAAGTGTACTCTAAGACCCCTTAGAGTCTAAGGGGTCATAGGTACAAGATGATTCTTCTTAAAAAGTGTACCTTGGCTCTTTTGTTGCCATTAAATCTACATTTTGTTCATTTTAGAAGTGAACAACACACAATCTGAAGGAGACAAATAAGGAGATGAAGTGATTTAGTGTTCAAAAAGTGGC
>JABASL010001144.1:0-11998 GCA_019775825.1 Neanura muscorum | reverse complement strand
GATTGGCGGAATGTGGTTTTTACATTGGGACGTAAATGGGTCTCGAGGTTATGATTTGACCAAATAATCTTTTGCAACACATTCAGCTTGTTTTAGTTTTGTCCTAGGCAGTAAATGGGCTACGGATGTCCCACTTCGCGCACTGCTATACCCAAGTACTAGAATTGTATTGTAGTTTGACGTAATGCAGTGTAATGTTCGGCATGGGAAAAAAGCGCTTATAGCGCTTGTAGTTGTAACAAGTATAAAAGTGGGCATCGAATTCTGCACATTGCCCCCCACACGCGTAATCCTGTTACTGCGACTGTTAAAGTACGTTGAGTTAACCAACCTATCCACTTTTGGGGCGCTTTTGGAATTAATCGGATTGAGTGGAAAGGTGGTAACCCAACCATTGACCTGAACGTCCTTCATGCAAGGCCGCATAACTGCTAGGTGAAGTACAGTTTGTTTATGTACCATTCGGTGGTGATCACTAACAAGTTCATTGCAAATTGAATTCATTGGACATCGATGATTCATACCAATTGTGACAATTGCTCTTCCACCCAATCCATGTGATATTCTCCTATGAATAAGAAATTATATTTGTTACAAACATTGATTCAAGCATTTTAATTGATAGTTTTGCGACTAGGATATCTCACCTTGTGGAACGTAAAACCTTAAACATTTTGATTTTATCCTCGTAAACACGCTCAGCGGAGCGGCAACGGTGAAGGTGATAGACAAGTGAAAAGTGACTGATTGATATGTGAATTTTGATTTATAACACAAAGTATCGCATTAACAATTAAATTGCAAAGTAATCCGTTGATCGAGTTTGATTAATGATCAAACAAAAACTAAATTTTTACCAACTTTTGTTATTGTTTACTTTTTTATCAAAATAAAAACTTTTGGACTTTCCCTGCCTTCGCGCCACATACTAGGCCAATAAGTTTGACAATATTCGCTCCACGTTTTTTAAAGTACCATCTTGCCTTGTTCTTCCGGGGGAAATACTAAAGTGAATGATACCGTCTAATTACATAGGTGTAGCGGTGACAAATTGATAATCGCAACTTCTCTTTCAACGATTGTTTACAGTTCTATATAGGGAAACGCTGGCAAATTGGTAACAAATAACACGTGCAACAATGTTCTAAAATGGAAGTTCCATTATAAATTATATTGAATTTTTCTCAAATTAAGTTGCATGGAATACCAGAGTTACAGAGGGTAAGAAAGCCTCTTTCTTTGCCTTTATTCCAATTGTTTGTCGCGATTAATTACGAATTCCTCAAACTGGATGATGTAGTATGTTGTGTCATTATGCCATTGGGCAATTACTTTGGCTGGCTACAAAGTCAAAAATCATCCTAGATCAATCATCTAACTTCTTGCAAGTAAAAAGAAAGTGGAAGAGCATAAGGTTATTTATGGTACGACTCACGAAACCGGAAGTTTCCAGAACACCTTCCAAGATTCCAGCGTTAAACGCGGCACAATTAAGAGTTCCCTTATCCTTTGGTACTGAAATAAATTTATTCACCAACGGCTCCTTTTCAATGATGTAGTATTGCCTTGGGTCATCTGTGGAATGTTCCAATTTGTCAGCTTCCTTCCCGAACAACGTCTGCAATAATAATGGCAAATGTCCACATTTTACTAGTTTACATGGGCGTATTTAAAAATAAGCCAACTTGCTTTCACTACGGCGAAATTCCTTACCTTCCAAACTACAGATCGAATAAATAGCAAAATGTGAAGCAACTTTATTTCTCGCTTGTAATTTTTCTCACGTTGAATGATGAGGTCGACGACCTTAAGCCCAACTTGTTTTCCAACATCCGATAACCTGCAGTAAAAAACAAATGCCACATTATAAGACAGTAAATTATTAAATCTTACAAGTTAATTTTAATTCAACTTAAAAGCTTAATATTTACTATTTAGTATACATGCTGCTTAAGCATTAACGTTAAAACATTACTTAACTTAAATAAGTAATTTTAATTTATTTTGTTCAGCTGTAGCATAAAAAACCGAACTGGTTGTATATGGATTCGTAGCATTTGAATGCTATTAATTTGAAGCAACACCCCGACCGTGGTAATGGTAAATTTAATTTAGACGTACGCCTTAGGCAACATATTATGTTTAGCATTAAAGATGTACTTGTTTTGAAGTTCCGTGATGCTGTTACTCCGATTTTGAGCGTACTGGACTATTTCCGAAAACAGCAGCGCAAAAGGACTTAAATGTAATTCGGTTTTTCCTTTGCTGAGAGATTTATCGAGAATACTTGTCTTGACCTTTGACTGGCATAGTGAAATGGTTGAACTTGGTAACGCGTGTGGCTCAATCTCGATTACTTTCTCCATAACCTCGTTGTATAGCAACTGCAACAGTAATCTGATACCTGACACGAAATAAAAAAAATGAATGACTTTATTTTTATACATTATATATACGTTTTACAAATTACCGTTCAATTTGTACTGAATAACTCAGCGACCTACCGTGAAATTGTTCTCGTACTCACTAAACCAAGATCGCAACTAAAGATTTAGAAGAGCACTACTAGTTTTCCAAAATTAATTAAATTAATCGATTAATTGACTTCGCTTCGCGTTGGATCGTTTGCGAAATACGATTTGTCACAAAAATGGTTTGTTTACAATAAAATTCAAAATGTCCAACTCCCGCGTCTTTTACGGTGAAGTGAAACGCCTCAAACGTATTGACTATAACCTTGCGAAATCGCCAATTTCGTGTATTCAAATAAAATAAATGGTTAAAATTAATTGAAGTAAAATTAATTCTATTAAAATATTGAAAATTAAAATGTCAAATGTTAAAAATGGTTTGTTTACAATAAAATTCAAAATGTCCAACTCCCGCGTCTTTTACGGTGAAGTGAAACAACGCCTCAAACGTATTGACTATAACCTTGCGAAATCGCTAATTTCGTGTATTCAAATAAAATAAATGGTTAAAATTAATTGAAGTAAAATTAATTCTATTAAAATATTGAAAATTAAAATAAATTCAAACTACTTTTATTGTAACATTTATTCTTTTGATACATAATGATTTAAGCAAGACTGGAAAACGTATAATAATATATCAGATCTCAATAACATGCTTTAAGTTTTATTTTAATTTGGATCCATATTTCACAATTTGAACGAAGGAAGAGATTAAAGACTCTTCGCTTTTAGCACTTTATGGAATAGTCGAAGACATAATTTTGTGATTAATTCTGAAGTATTCTGGAGGATATGAGTCCATTAATTTTGTTCCAACTGAACTGTTTAAGAATGTGGCCGTTGGATAGGAGGACGGTAGTAATAAACAATCAGTCACGAACAAGGGGGTCAGTCTAGTGACAATGTTCCGTGATGTCCACAACTAAAGATTTCTTCCAACCGAAAAAGAAATAGCCTGACCCGGCTCCAAGTATAACGGCGATACATAGCCAAATGTTGTAAGTCATAAAGATGAGCATAAGTAGGTAAGATAGAATGACTTGCGCCATGTGTAACACAGTCTGCCATGAATGCATCCAACTCAACATTTTGACTCTGAAATTAGACAAAAAAAATCGAGATCATATAAATAAAAATCCATTTTTCCCCCAATATTTGTCGTTTTGCTGTATAGTAAACAACTAGGCTCTGCGGAAATAGTTTCAGGGATATTCTGGAAAGCGGGATGTGAAAAATTAAAAACCGTTCGAGGTTAACGGATAAGTCTTATGCGTAATTGTTTAGAAGCCAACTTATATAAACAAAAATGGGGGAAATTAACTGTACAATGCGAAAGCAAGCTAAAATCAAGCTAAATAAACAAATTAGAAAAAAAAATTAGAAAAACATTATTCTTGGTAAGCGTCTTTAGGAATTACTTGTACGCATGATGAACGTTGGTTGAGATAGTAGTGGAACATTTTCGGATGTTCATGTTGCAAGGTAGAACTGTGCGATTCAAGTTATTGTTTGTGAAAAATTAAAAACCGTTCGAGGTAAACGGATAAGTCTTATGCGTAATTGTTTAGAAGCCAACTTATATAAACAAAAATGGGGAAAATTAACTGTACAATGCGAAAGCAAGCTAAAATCAAACTAAATAAGCAAATTAGAAAAAAAAAATTAGAAAAACAATATTCTTGGTAAGCGTCTTTCGGAATTACTTGTACGCATGATGAACGTTGGTTGAGATAGTAGTGGAACATTTTCGGATGTTCATGTTGCAAGGTAGAACTGTGCGATTCAAGTTATTGTTGCTTTCTGGTTCAGAATCCACGCAGCATGAAGCAGCTTCCTTTCCATCGATTTTGAAAATTTCCATATTGCTAACTGATTGTGAATGAGGTGGAATTTGCGGAGCAGGACAGGAACACGTAGCACCCTGGGATATGAAAATCGGTGTGATTTCAGGCAGTGAAAAATCCGGATCCACGGAAAAGCTCTGTGTGCCAATTCTAAAGTTGGGAATAATGTTAAGGTAGCACATAGTATCATCAGCAGTTACGGAAAGCCCAAAGCATAGAAAACAAAGGAGAAGCATGCGTAAAAAACAATAAATTTATAGCATAATAATAAAATTTCAATATGCGTGCAATTTTGAACGTACTGAACAGCTTTCTGGGTTTCCTTGATTGTACCACCATTTTCAACAGGGATGGTTATAGTGTTGAACTGAATGGTACGGAATGATTTCCGATAGAGATGTTCCCGATAAAATTTGAGTGCCTCATACAGGAACGAAATGAGGAAGATTACGATCATTGAGGCAATGAGTGTCCCCACTTGTGTTGGTTTCCAAAATTCGAATAATATTGTGTCTCCCAACCCAAAGTGAAAAAACATCTGTAAACGATACATTGAAGTAATTAAGAAAATATATTACACAAATAACCCGAACATGAATAGAAGCTCAAGCACGCTAGACTGCAGTCGACTTGTTAATATCTTAATTGAATGACTGCCTTTGTCTCGAAACAAAATATTACTCGTAGGGTTCTAATCATTGTGTGAAGTGCGACAAATCAGTTGTTTCTTAAATAACCATCAAGAAGAACCATTGTCAGAGTAACAATATCATAATACTTCGATTCGCGTGTCGCGTCGTAAGGTTTTCCCCGAGAGAACCAATTTGGTTCTGAGCATTTGTATTCTAGTCGTTATACGCATTCTTACATTCATCATGGACGCGTGTAGACTATCTGCAGTATGCCCTCCATTGTGACTTTCGATTATCAACGTCCCATCCGAATCCGCACGGTGTTCAACGGGTTCCATATGTGCGCTGGATCCCATTCCCATATCATGGCCGTCGTGGTGCCCTTCATGACCGGACATTCTTCCGTAGGAAACTACTGAAGGGAAAAGCAATCACCAAAGTAACGTTCCAGAGGACAAAGGAATCCTTTTGAAAGCACGGCTTCCTTCAGGCAACAAACAGCGTTACAAAAGGTGGGCAATATCGACAGTACAGAGCTCAACCTGGAAAGTATAAGAGGACTCCAATTAGTTTCACAAAACAACTGAAATTACAAAAAAAATCATGTATTGCAAAGTATACATGAGAGGGAGGTGAATTTCTCTCGCGTGTTTACATTTAAGTTAATGAATAGTTAAAAACTAATTTACTCCTCATCAGCAGAAAAATTGTCGAACGTTCAGGATTTCGAATTAGAGTGCTGCTATAATAAACAAGAAATCCTGAATGAAATACAATATCAATCCTAAGCCTCAGTGATTGATTAGCTTACAGTTAAATAAAAACAGAAATAAGTACCAATAATACAAAAGAAGGTACAATTAATGTCATTCGTCTCGTGTTTTCGCTTTCCATTTCACGAAATAGTGCATAACTTACAGGCACGCAAGATGAACGCCTCTAGTCCCCAATTAAGTTCAGGTTCGATACTCCAATTCAGGCACTTGCACTATAGTACTCCAAATTGTAGACTAACTTATAGGTACGCTTCAAAAATAAAAATAATTTGCCTTAGGCTCGGGGTTAAATACGTCGTTACACATCACAAGTCAAGTACACTAACTAACTTTGGAGCCTTTTTGGGGTTGAAAGAAAAATCCCAATGACTTCACAACAAATTCATTCAATGGAACGGAAGAGAACTTAGAGTCTACTGCGCTTGTGTAATTATTTAAATCATTGCGTATAAAGTGGTATAATATTTAATTTCTTAACAATGCTTATGATGAATTCTAGGTATTTAAATCTCTTCGATGACCTTGAGTGAGAGTGAGCTTCAATGGGATCATCATGATTAGGCTAAATAAATCTTCCGAGTAGAAATCTAAAAGCATGACCTTCATCAGAACCCGTCGTCATACAAAGTAGATTTTCTCTTCCTAAAGTTAAGTATGCCTGCTGAAACTGTATTCCTCATTAAAAGTAATGTGAATGTCCTATATACACAATGCACTGAGAGTGAAATTATGTTAGTCCTTTTAAATACTAACAATTTATGAGAGTTTATTAATTGTACCTACCTAAGCCAGACTGCCACATTTATTTCCTCCTCCCTCCGTGAATTTGATGACTGATGATGTTCGAATAAATCAAAAAGTGATTCGTGAAGCCACTTTGGATATAGACAAGCATAGGAATTGTCATTGATTGGGAATGTAATCAATCAAACATAATAAACTATTCATTATGAAACAGCTTCTATAGTGACAATTCATTAACGGTGAAGATGGTGGTTACTGTGCTAAAAACGGGTACAAATGTTGAAATTTATGACGCTTAATAATGTCTGGCAAAGCCAGTTGATCCTTCCAACTAAAATCCGAATAATACAGATTTCAGCGAAAAGGATCCCACACTTTTTTTGGGTGAAAAGTCAAGGTTACACTAGTTCCGGTTACATATTCGTATTTAGATAACACCTGCTCGAATAAGTTCAAAAATTAAGTTCGTAATCTAATAACGGTGGATAATCTGGTAGCAAACAGAGGAGTCCAATATCAATTACCGTGCAAGTCACATAATCCCTACTATAAATAATATGCACATAGCCACGTCACCTCATCTAATCCGCTTCGTCAAAGTAATGAATCCATCCTTCAAAAATTCCAATTAAGTAGGTTGCCTTAGAGGGACGTTATGATGCGACCTCTTCAATGAAATTATACCACATTCCAGTTCGATTGGAATTCTACGAATGTTCTGCTCAAGATGAAATGGATCAATAGAAGAAAAAAAACGACTAGATTTGTTCCTTGCTGTGCAATGCATATAAGTTCAATAGAAAATATATCACAACAGTAACACAATACAGATCTACTAAAAATCGCCCCTGTCGTTAAAATCTCATACACCGAGACCTCACTTAAATTAACTGAATTCTTCTTAATTATTCGGCTATACTGTATTATTCCATACCGGTGCTGAGGGCAATAGATTCTGGTGACCGCAATCACACTTTCAGCGGAGTAGAGATAGCTCGTTACTGACCCTATACCTAATACGTGAGGATGTGCGTATAAATGACTGTTATATTTACTATATGCCCGATCTCTCCTAGGCTAAAATTGAAAGTGTACCTCCTAGCAGAATGACTGTCACTCCAGAATCACGAACTCAGCAACGAAGTAGTCCCTGGCCTTCCGCCAATAAAATGATTCGGAGACTCGATGATTGTTGAACTTCTAGTACTGAGACCTTGAACAACTAAACAAAAAACAAGAATAAAGCTGGAAATAAGTTACGTGATTTAGCTCATAACGTGACTCCGAGAAAAGGTTTTCCAGTATCCAGTTTAAATCAATCGCATTATTTGAAACCCGTTATTCTATCTAGGTAGTAGTTTGGTATATTAGGTAGTGATTTATGCTTAAACTTTATAACTTAATAAGGTTTTACAGGAAGTGATCGTGCGTTAGCGAACTGAAAAATTATATTCTACTATCCTACTTCCTAAATATTCTTTGTCCGACTGAGTTGATGCAACAAGACGCCTAAAAATAAACAGGCCAACAGGCAACCTACGCAATTAAAACAACTTATGGTGAAATCAATTAGGGAGGAACTCACCAACTTTAAATTTAATCGTTGATTTCGGGAGCCAGTGACATTACGATGACCTGCAAACGAACAGCTGCTGAACTGTGTTAGTCCTTCTGTCCTGCTGAAATTAAGTAATCACGATTAGTAATTCGAAATTATTCTGGCTTCAATTGCAGCAGCTGCCCCTTTACTTCCTTCCTGTTGACTGTGTTAATATTTTTTCTTGTCGTCTTTGAGCTGTGACAACATTATAGTTTACCATGCACACGTATGGGCGTATTTAGGAAATTCCCAATAACTATTGATAATTAATTATCGACAATTGCTAATTATAATTAACTAAATTATACTTCAACATCTATTATACCTGTTGGAATTAATTTTAGTGCACCAGTAGAATTTATTTTAAATATATTACGTTAAAATTGAAGAATTCATTAATTCAACTGTCCAGCTATGTAAAACTTGAGTCTGAAACTCCCCCTCAATAATTTAATCCTAACCCGCCCCCTCATTCCTTTATCGTCTGACTTGAGCAGATATGTGATTTTGGAATGCGGCGCGATTTAAAAAGTGTTCGGCTAATAAAACACCTGATCGCTGTTTTTTTTTATTATTTTGGAAACATATTGTATCTGAGAATTTTAATTGTAATTGTTCTTTATTATATATATTTGTATTGTACTACCCCGAAACCTACATCATAATAATTTTAACATAAATTGATAGCGTTTTAAAAGTACAACGTTGAAGCAGGTATTTAGAAAACTTCAACGGAAATTTAATTATTTTTTTTAAAAGTTAACGAACAATTTTATGAACCTAATCAACGCATTTACTCATAACCTGTAATCAAGCAATCATAATTCAATAAACAATGCCGTTAAATAAAAATTAATTCCTACTTAATTACTAATTGCGGTCAACTGCTAACCATAGAATTTTTTTTTATTTTCCCTCTTCCAAAAAATTTGCTACATTTAAAGAGATAACGACATCAAATCCTTATAAAATCAAAGCTCGCTGTTTACAGGAAAATGTTATAGATTTTGACTATAATTTTAATACTTAAAAACATTAGTTGACATTTATAACTGATTTATTAATTACATGAAATTATTGTTTTAAATAACAAATTTAGTAAGTTATCTTGAATAAGTTAGTGAAATGTTGAAAAATACCTATTAAAAATAACTGGAACTTTTTTAATCAGTCCTAACCATAGCGCTAACCCTAATAACCTTATATTAACCAAATACTAACCCTATTAACCTTAACCTAACCGGCGCGGCTAGGAAATTAGTAGCATATGCACGGAATTAAATAAACCTAAACCTTGCTGAGCATATGTTTTGATATGTTGACCGAAGCCGAAATGAGCATTTGTGAATTCTCCTTATCTGCCATTCACTAATCTTTGAGTATTTGTTTACTCATGATCTTTCTGCACATTTTGATGACTTTGGATTTAATCTTTCATCCTCTCAATTTTCTTCGTCTTCACTTTTTAATTCTTTCTCTTTACTAGAGAATAACTCACTAATTTACATATCCATATTCCCCTAGTTTTTTCAACTACCATTTTGGTGTCTGGTGCCTGGAGGAGGATTCATATCATTTCATATCTCGACTCAATAACGCAACTTGCTACGGGTCACGCAGGTCAACGACTTACTAAGGTCTGTGTCATTATCTCTATCTGTCCCAATTTCAGTAGGTTAAGTATAATTTTAAGTGTCATTCGTAATCCGTTAACCTATCCTGACCTATATACATCATGGAGCCCAATACGTAATATTTTGAGAATAGGTTCACCGTTCCATTGGTTTGGACATTTTGGGAGACATGCCAATCATTGTCCGGTTAAACGCTACCTAACAAGACAAGAGACCCTATTTGAATTACTTTACAACACTTTTCCAATGGGCTCGCGTATAAGGTAAGTTTGAAAACAAGGATTACCGGTATTGTTAAACAAGACTGACATTTTAGTGTGGCCGACCCGTCCTAAAAAAAATTGAAATTTGCAGATGCAGATCAACTGTGAAGAAGCTATTTCTGTGTTACGTAACTATTGAACCGCCTCCACTGGATGCATTCTCGGCAACATCTGCATTACCTAACTTAGAACCAACTTCTGTTATCAAATCTGTTTTCCCAGCGTCTTTCAAAGATCATGAAGTCTTGAGAACCGCTGTCCAGTTTGCCCTGCCCTGCATAACACAGAGGTACATCCGCAAGTCCTGTATCCTGTTTGATGAGTGTAATGTAGTTGCTTTGCAGCGTCATTTTCATTTTTGTTTTCCAGCGGGGTCGTTGAAGTTTACACATTTGTGCTCACAAGCGGTGACTCGAAGTGGACCTTCGGTTATTGTAGACATCCCCCCGGTGTCAAGACGGTTACTCTAATCCTTTCATTCCTTCCTTGGCAAGAGATCTTTTACCGCACACTAAACTACTGTGCTGAATTAGACGATGCAACGCTAGTCACATTTCTGGAAAGGATATACGTCACGCCGATTCCGGAAGCTGGAACTTGTCTTTTCATTCCAATGACACCAAAACCCTTCGGTAAGGCTTATTTTCACTATTAATATTTGGGGAGGAATTAGAAGTAGAAGTACATGCTTAAGTGATTAACTAAATTTTAAGCGGTCACTAGTTATCCAAAACTTGATTTACTTTGTATTTTGAATTTCAACTTCAATTATAGTATGTTCGTGTCCAACTGACTTTGCGCTGCCCTCCATTCCGGAAAACGTGAGTCTGAATTGATTTACAAACGTTTCTTTAATCTCAGTGTGCTTGCACCCAGACCCACCCTCAATCCCCACAAATCTTATCTAATTGAACATATTTGATTAATGGACTATAGAGAAATGTGAGCGAATTTTATAATGCACTCGGAACGGACTCGATGTTAACTCTATTTGGAGCTCTTCTGGCTGAGCGTAGAATCGTCGTGACATCCAAAAAGCTTTCCAGGCTATCCTCCATCGTAATTGCAGCCAATTTATTTCTGTTCCCCATGTCGTGGCAACATATATTCATTCCCATACTGCCTGGATCCTTGCAAGATTATCTGTCCGCGCCGATGCCGTTTCTCATTGGCGTACCCCTCCCAGTCTGGAATCTCATTCCACTAGACTCTTTGGGCCAAGTCGTGCACGTGGACGGTGACACGGATACTGTCACTACTCCATTTCCAGAAGATTTGGGTTCACTGCCAGAAGACATAACCCATCCACTTCGCAAGAGCCTAAAAGGAGACCGTGTTCTCGGAGACGGTCTTGCAAGAGCATTCCTGCGTGCATTAGCGCAACTGATGGGCCACTATCAGGATGCCATCAGGGAAGACGGAGCTTCTTTTGACTCAGATCTGTAAGTCCCGAGTACCTGAAACAACGTACTGATTCGGAAACCGTTTCTAACTTGTTTACATTTCGGTTGAAAATAATTTTTCCAGGTTCGTCCACTGTGCACGGCCCGCACATCGAAGCTACATTCAAGACAAGTTATTAACGCTTCAAATTTTCCAACAGTTTATAGACGAAAGGCTGGAGAAGATTAAATCTGGTTCATGCGAGTCTGATGAGTTTGAATTTGAAGCCCTTGCCTGGAGATCACATTCAAGGTCAAATGGAAAGAATGGAATTCCAGTTCTGAAAAGTATTAGTAGTCAAAATGTGTAAGTTTATCAAATCAGGATGGAGTTTTATAGAAACAAACAAAAACCTGCTCCTCAGTAACTTGATTCAGGAATATATAGCACCTTTCATTTTTTGTTTTATACCGGTTTCTGTTCTTTTGTAGCGCTCTAAAGAAAGCAGGGAAAGCTGTGATGATGAGCGTAAAACGCGAAAGTGGGCATTTAATTGGAGCTGTTAAACAAAACTCCGCTTTGAAATCGGCAATACGTTCGGTAAAACTGACTACCCAACTTTGCTCTTCAGTGGTGTTGTGTTTCCAA
>JABASL010001143.1:0-12001 GCA_019775825.1 Neanura muscorum | reverse complement strand
AGGTCGTGACCTTTTAAATTTCACAAAATAACCTGCTTCGAGTGTTATTTTTCTCGCCAGGACTTGCTTCTACACTTATCATTTTAATTGAAGCGACTGGAGTGGTCTAACTACCGGTTGGACAAAAACAAGTAAGCATATAAAGATTACGGTCACGGATACGTTACGTATATGACCGTTACCGTAACTTACGATACCAATACGACGGTCGTATTACGACCACGACCACCGTTACAGTTGCCGGTTATACTGGCTATGATCAACAATCAAAATAATATTGGCCTAACTTATTTAGGTTGGGAAACGTCAAGGAACGACTCATCAGGACAACGACATACTATTGTAGTGATCTGATTACCCGAATTACGAAACATGACCGACGCGGGTCCCGAAGATGACGAATGGTTGTATGGAGAGAGCGCTGGTTCGTTAAATGAAGATAGTGTCGGTGCAGTAACTTCAAGCGATGCTGTCATCCGCACAGGCGATAAAAAAGATGGAGATGATACAACGGTTGAGCCAAAGCCAAATGATACGCCGGCTGAAGCTGGAACTGAAAATGCAGAACCTATGGAAGAGGAAGTACAAGACGCAGTAGCAAGGGGTAGGAAGAGGAGCGTCGATAACGGTGAAGGCGATGAAGTATCAAGCGATGAGGTAAAACGTTTATAAAACTTTATAATTATTTTTTGTCACGATTTTATTGACATCCTACGCTTAATCTTGTAGAGAGACGCAGCTGACGGTGAAGATTCCGAGGACGACGATGATTCCGATGATGACGGCGTAATGGTAACAATTGGGGATATCAAAGGGCAAGGGGGTTCACCTGGATTTGGTGGTAAACGAGTAGGAGCTCCACCACCAGATAAAAAGGGAAAATTCTCTTCCGAAGACTTCGACGGTACTGGTCATATTAACGGCGTTCCTGCACAGGATTTTAATCTTGATGCCCTGGAGGACAAACCTTGGCGAAAGCCTGGAGCCGATATCACGGATTATTTCAATTATGGATTCACTGAAGATACTTGGAGGGCCTATTCTGATCGTCAAAAACGGCTTAGATATGAAGCAGGAGGGGTAATGATTCACGTTCGATTTTTTGTTTTTAGTTTTTGACTCATCAGTCATTTTTCTCCTAGCATCACGGTAACCAACAAGGTGACGTGAAATACATTGGAGGAAGTGGGCAGCAGAATATCATTTTTCCAAAGAAATTTGGAATGCAAGGTCAACAGCGTAAGGATGGGCCGATGAACATGATGGGAATGGGTATGCCTATGGGTATGGGCATGAGAAGGGAGAATCATTCCGAGAATACTATTCAGGTAAACATGCAATTATTCTAAACCTCCTGGCTCCTAGTTGATTTTTACTTGAAGGTACAAAGCAGCAATTTTTTCTAAATTAACTAACTTTAACTAAAGTAATTCTAAATTACCAGGTTATGACAGCCGATAGGCGAGAGTACAGCCGAAAACAATTTGAGATGGGACCAATGATGGGTCCTCCATTTGACATGAGTATACCACCCCCATCGTAAGCATTTCCAACTCAATTTCTTCGTTTCAGTTTTGATTCAGTTTGTCAATGTGAGTTCTTCTCGGTTTCCTTAGGTTTCCACCCCGTGGTGGCGAATTTATGGGTCCTCCTCCCGAATTTTTCAATCACCCTCCTCCAACTGATTATTATGACGAAGGACCAGAATATGAAGAACAACAGTGGATGGATTCGGTAAGATTTTACTAATTTCCAGCGATGAGTCACGAATTGCTCTGAAACCGCTGAACAAACGTCGCTTCCGAAACCTAAACCTTACATCAGTTTTTACTTATTCTGAATTTTGTTCTTTGAATTCTCAGCAATGGGAAATGGAAGGTGATGGAGCTAGAGTTGGACCAGGTCCAAGTGCCCTCGTGGTACCCTTGACAAAAGTAACAGAAGTTCCACCCCCTCCTGGAGAAGCCCTTGAAGATGGAAATTCGGCGGAGGTGAAAGTTGAGAGTAGTTCTTAGAGATTTCGCAAGTCAACTTTTTCTTTATCTAAATCAATAACATCTTAGAAGCGGAAGCCCATTGAACGTTTTTGTTCACTGCGCCTGCGTGTCTAACCATATTTATGAAAGTAATAAATTCAGGAAATTCAGGAAATTATAATAATTGTTCCCCGAAATGTTTCACTTTCTGTGAAGTCCCCAAGGCCGATTCGCCTCAGATTTTATACCTCAAACCTGACGTCTTCTCTTCTGGATTTGGACTTCTGGATTGGACATTTTGTTAAAAATTGAAAAAAAAATTGATGTTATATGATATAATATCAACTTTTTTAAGATTCGGCTGTGTCATGGTTAGTGTGACAGAGTGCAAGTGATTCTAATAACTACCTGTTTGCCACTTTATGGTTGACTGATTTAAACACGAACTCACGCACACTTTATACTTAAATAAGATTAAATCTTTAATTTCGTCAATGTTCAAAATATCCAAAAGTCTTCAAGAGGAAAGGAAAAAAGAGCCAGAGGACTTGGGACAACGCAACGTCAAAGCAAAAAACTAAAGTCAAGCCCAGCTAAAGTCAAGCAATTCCCCAGCTTCTGGTTTGCTGACCATTATTGATGGACATGCGACTGCGACAGTCGTCACGGATGACGGCGTCCACCTAAACAAGACTCAAGAGACGGAAGTTCCTAATTCGAAGTGAAATAGCTTGACTTTCTGTCTCTTTACAACAAACCGTGACGACTTCAGTGAGTCATTATTTATGTAAATCAACCTATTTTAATTTAATGTTAATTTTAAATGACTTTTAACATTTACACAAAAATACCCTGCACAAAACAAAAGATTTGTTTTTTATTTTGTTCCAGATAAAACCAAGGCGAGGCAACCGAGTTACCTTCACCTTCCCATTGTTTACCTCAAGTACAGGCTGGTGTGGTAAGTACTTGAAAATTGCGAAATTCAATTATCTCTAAAAACCTACCCTTAACCCTAACCCTAAACATACTCTAAACCCTTACCCTAACTAACCCTAATAAGTTTGACCGGGATTTAAAAATCTGGTGTGCTAACCCTGCTATCCAAATTTTGAGACTACCACGCCTGCGTCACAGTTAAGACACGATTATGCGAAAATCTGATTATTGCAGTTTTAATTTTTCCAAAAGTGATAATTATATAAAGTTGTTACATTGTAGGACATATGAATCCGCCTGGTCTTGGCCAAGAGATCGACCTTGGTGTTCAGTGAAGTCGAGAAGGTCAGTCAAGCGAATTCCACACATTAGCCATCAACTTATCACTCTCCAACCAACGCATTTCTATTGTTGTGAGACACAACAATAAAATTGGACACAGGCTCTTAAATCTAAAATCAAAGGGATTGTCGGGTCAGGGGTAACATTTTAGCCTTAAAAATACATGAAGCTTCTTTCTGGTTTCAGTTTCTGTTTCTATTTAACCCAACACAGATATCCCGGGTTACGCACGAGCGAATGAGTGAAGTTCCTGACGCCATGCTTCCGTTTTATGCAAAGAGCAACTCATACATTAAATAATAGGAGATTAAAGATGAGGATATGAGGATTAGGAAGGAGGGAAATACAAAAGGGACTTACGCTTTTGAGGATAACAATGGAACCACGACCGGAAATGGAGGGTGGATTGAATAATAGGTACATTAGAATCGAGGCAAAAGTGGACAGGAGACCAAGATCCCATTATCTTTATCATCTTCATCTCCTCAACCTAGCTCTGCCTCCCGTGATTTTTGACTCTGGCTTTTGTTTGAATCACAATAGTAAGAACTTGGAAGCGAAACGAAGCACATTATCAGATTGACAACGTTAACTCTGAGAATTACGGCCACTTTACGTCCAATTTACGGTTTCGTACGGTTTTTCTAACCATCACGGATTTTTCGATTCGATGGAATTTTTTATTTTTGGATCGATCTAATTTTTAGTGCTAGTGGGCGGCTGAATTTTTAATTATTCAACCAAGTTCTTTGACATGATGTCACCTATTCCCTTTGACACGGCCTAATGCCCACGAGGTTGTACCCCCAATATTAAATTCTAAATGCAGTAGTGGTAGTGACGTGCGTGACAATTGGGTGAAAACTTCCGTTTTTCCTATCCACTGGTTTCTCTGATTGTGAATTAATCAGTCGTTCTCTGATATCCTGCGCTAACGGATACAATTGACACAATTTTGGGACTCGTTGACTGAATTTTGGCACTTGCCTCAATTTGCTGAGCTTTTTTTTTTGGGTGGAGCTGCTTTACAGCTTGAATGAATTTTTAGCTGTAAATTGGTGACAGTAACAGGCAATCAAAGTGTCGATGGGCATAAGAAACTGGTAGCATCGGCTGTGAATTCCTTAAAGTTATTTCCGTTAAGCCATCTTTGGCGGTTTGGCCATTTGGCCATGTTTTGGTACTCGTGGTTTTGTTGGGCGCTTGCCATAGTGGTGGCCCTAGATCTCAAAGTCAATGCAATGCTCGTCAGCCTACGAGGCTTAGGTCAAGTGCAAGGGGTAATTTATTAGAAACAAACAGAAATTTTTTAAATAATTTTTAAATAATTTTTAACTAATTTTTTAACTAAAGTTTAATTAAGTTTACGTTTTTTTAGTTTAACCAGAATTTCAATTTTTTGTGCTGTATGTTGTTTTCGTTTCAGCTCTCAGAAGCAGGATCCTACGCTTATTTGGGAATTCCTTACGCGAAGCCACCAATTGGGAATCTTAGATTTATGGTAAGATATCCAACCCGTACATGCCAAACTTTTAGAAAAAGGAAAATTTGGAAAAAAATTTAGAAAATTTGGAAATTTTTTAGAAAATTTTTGTTTTCTTAAAGCCACCTGAACGACACGATGGCTGGAATCGTACCCTTGATGCCACAAGTTACCCATCCAATTGTCATCAAATTACGGCAAGGGGTCGAACGTCTGAAGATTGTCTCTATATGAATATTTGGACGCCACAACAGGTTTAATTTAAATTTTAATTGTAATAAACTATTTTTAGAATTTTTAGATATTTAAAAAACAAATTAAAAATCGAAAACGTTTTGAATTCGTTTAGTACGGAGGTCTTCAACGTAGTACCCTTCCTGTTCTTATTTTTATTGGAGGTGAACTCTATTCATCCTACGATTCTTCACTATTCAGTGGGGCTGAACTTGCTTCTTCCTCTGACATTATTGTCGTTTCCTTCAACTATCGACTTGGGGTTTTTGGTAACTTTTTTTAAATAATTTAATTTTTAATAAAGTAATAATTAACTAATTAATTAATTAATAATATGTAGACTTTACACTTTTTGCCTTAATAATATCTTTTATTATTTTTGTGCCTATTTTTTAGGATTCTTTTCCTTGGAAGACAGCCGAGCAGGTGGAAATATGGGTCTCCAAGATCAGTACTTGGCTATCGAGTGGGTCCATGAAAATATTCGAGAATTTGGTGGGGATCCACTACGAGTAACGCTCATGGGACATTCGGCTGGAGCAGCTTCAGCCGTTTTTCATATGACTTCTCCTCGCGCTGCCAGTAGTCGATTTAGCAGGATTATTCTCATGTCTGGGACGTCCATTGCGCCATGGGCCATGGGCTATAAAGTAAAAGAAGCCTCTGAAAGATTTGCAAGTGAACTTGGATGTGGTTCGAAGAATGTTGAAGGAATACTCACGTGCCTTCGATTTCAAGATGTCAATCGACTCACACAAACTGCCTACAGAGTCATTGATTATTTCAATGGGACGGAAGTTTTTGGGCCAGTGGTGGACAGTTTCCTGCCACAGAATCTTCAATACGTTTCTAGAAGTCCTTGGGAAGCTCTTGAAAGAGGAGATTTTCCACGGATTCCTGTTATCACTGGAGTATCTTCCAAAGATGGACTTCTTATGATAAGTAAGTTGGCCTTGGCTAGCGGCCAATAAATAACATGCGCTAATTATTACTACTATTAATAATCACGACGTGGTGGAGGTGGTGGTCGTGGTGCTGATGGTGGTGGTCGTGGTGCTGATTGTGGTGCTGATTGTGGTGCTGATTGTGGTGGTCGTGGTGCTGATTGTGGTGGTCGTGGTGCTGATTGTGGTGGTCGTGGTGCTGATTGTGGTGGTCGTGGTGCTGATTGTGGTGGTCGTGGTGCTGAAGAAGGAAAGAAAAAACGGACCAAAAACTTCATATTCTCAGCCTTTTCAAAGAAAACTCCGTAAAAACCGTGTCTTGCACAGTGGGGGCACCGCCCAAGCAACGCGACCACACAACCTGAACCGCTAAATCACGGGGTCTCAAACAACGCAATAGCGAGCGACCCTTACCAAGAGACCCACACTACTTGACCCTTATTTAGACTAGCTAAATAAGCGCTTTCTAGGACAGGAAGGATGCTGGCACACAGATTATTTCACACTTTTAGTGCTTCCACCCCATCCTGAAACGGGCGTGTTTGGCTAATTTCTTAATTTTTACTTTCCAGAACGCCGATCACAATTTTTTCGTATGACGCCACTTCAATTAAAGGAAACTTTTGAGACGTCCTTGATTTCTGAATTACTGGAGCGATCCCGACTCAACAGAAATTGGCTAATTGTCAAGGAAGTTGTGAAATTTGCATTCATAACAGGAGCCTCAAATGAAACTGAAGCAGTGATGGATCAAATGCTAGATGTAAGCTCATTTTTAGAAAATTTAAATTCTTTTTAAAATTTATTTTCAATAAAATATAAATTCAAATTTTTAAAATTTAAATTTTTGAAAAAAAAGAAAAGATTTTTTGTAATTTTTTAGTTTTTTACGGAAGCCAACTTTCTTGCCCCGCATATCCACACAGCCCAACTCCTAGCCAAACATTCTAATCCAGTTTACGCCTATGTCTTTGACCAAGAAACACCAGACCCTAACATTGACCCAAGAAGTTCCATCAATACGACGGGGGCAGGTCATGGGTCAATTCTATTCTATCTATTCGGACGGACGACATTCATGGACCAAATTGGCAGAGACTATAATGGAGTTGAGAGAGCAATTAGCATGAGAATTCAAGAATTGTGGTCAAACTTTGCCAAATCTGGCATTCCTTCTCAAGCTAGATCTCATTCTTGGAGCTCTTGGTCAAAATTTAGTCCAACTGAACCTATCCATTATTGGCTTCGAGATGGACGCGTAACGGCAAGGGGTTATCAACCATACAGAACCCAATTCTGGACCGAATTCCTTCCAACGCTCAATCAACTCAGTTTTGGTCCAAATGGATTCGGATATGGATCTGCGCAGGAGTATCGAGAAGGTATTCGATTAAGCCTCAATAAAACCTCGATTCTGAAATTCTGAAACCGAGGTTCTGAAGTTCTGAAAATCTGATTTTTTTTTGTAGGAGCGTCTCCAGTCTACAAGTCTGCAACCTGGACACTGGTTGGCCTCGTCCTAATTTTAGTAGCCGTTCTTCTCCTTGTCTTTAACGCTTTCCGGAAACGAAAGAAAGGTAAACAATACTTGAAAACCTGAACTCGCTTATCGTTCTAACAGTTACCTCTTCCTCTGGAATTTCAGAACAAGATTTCACAAGTCGTGAAACGTCACCTGAAGCACATGGATCTCGTTCCCCTCTTCCAAGTCCAAGTCCTCATCCTGGTAGAAGCGCTCGACGGCCTAGGACGCATGACCCCGGGGTCACAATACTCTATTGATCCTGATTACCTGCCCCTGAGTTCCTGAATCCCAACTTCGGGTACGGGGCCGGCTAAAGGTCAAGATGAAATTCCTCCATGACGCCCTCCCCCCATTCAAGTTCAAGTGTAGCGACCAGTCGTCAGCGATATAACCCTCCTGAAGGCTTCAGGCTGAAGCTGTCATTTCCACGGCGACCCCTCCCACCCTCCGGAATAAATTTTACATTGCTTGTAAAAATCATGTAAGAAGCCCTACTTCCATCTTTCAAAGTCACAATTAAAATCATCGAATCGAAACACGAAATTTTAAGTTCATAATTTTTGTGTTTTAGTTAATTACGGTTTAATTAAACCAGTTTGCTAGAGGCTTTTATTCCAAGGAATAGGTGACAGGCGTGTCGTCGAGAGATAAGAACTTAAAGTGTGCAGAACAAAGCTAGGTATGAAATCCCACTTCATACATTTTTACTACGAATTAGCATCTAATCAGCGTAATTATTTCCATGATCGTTGTTCTTAATTCTGAAGTGGTCTCAAAAATTGAAACTGGGGCTTATGCAAAGGGAACGAAGCCACTTTCATTAAATTTCTGCCCGAGTTAAAAATATCGAGGTTAGTCTTCGAGAATTAGGAAAAACGAACTTACAGAAAATTACAAAATTAATAAGTAATCAAGCTTAACAAATTAAACACATTTTTGACCGTTGTAGAATTATTACAATTAAATTCAAACAAATTACTCACCGTTAAATAATGAATTACTACAGTTCAAAACTGCATTTCATAAAGTGAAAACCATATACCGAAAGTTAATTATTGAAAAATTAAATATTAGATTAATTAATATAAGATAGAGCATTATGTATGCAGAAAAAAACGAAAAATTATATAAATTGGTCAAAAATTTAATTACACAGTGAATCAAGATTTTGTTTATGGACTCCAAATGCAAAAAATCCGCACCATTGACGGTACATCATAAACACTACAAAATCCATAAACAAAACCATAAGTCATTCTTTCACATGAATTTCTAGACTCGAAATCCTTGAATTTCGAGTCTGGAATTTCTAATTTGCAAATTGCAATTTGCAAATTATGAATTTCATTGATAAACTGTGTAATTTTTGGCTGATTTAACTCACTAATTACACCAAAAAACCCCAATTAATTTAACATCTCTCTCAAATCAACAACTTAAGCTTTAAATTCTACATTTGTGTGATGGTTAATTTTCTACTGATTCTAAGTTCCACTTGTAAATATTCCGTTTTAAGCCAAATACACTTTCGCCTTACAACGTTTCTCTTCCAGTTTATCCATTCTTAGTTGAATCGCTTTGAACTTAACTTCCTAACAGAAGCTGAATCTATTTTCACAGCGTTTCTCTTCCGTTTTCTCCATTCTTAGTTGATCAATCGCTTTGAACTTAACCTCATTCCCGAAGCTGAATCTTTTTTTCCTTTACGATCTGACATTACAGCTCGAAGAAGTTCCTTGTAAATTAAAACTTGACGACGAAGATCATCTCGACGTTCTATCAACTCATTGTTCACTTTTTCAAGAGCATCTTCTTGTACAGTAATAATTGCAGCTTGCAATTTCTTCTTCTCCCTATACCGTGTTGCAGCCGTTTTATTTTGTTCTTTCTTGCGCAGACTTTTGTCTGTATTGCTCGGCAGGCGTGGTTTCTTCATTCCGTTGGAACCACTAGTGAACAAAAACAAAATTCCCAAAAATTAAAAGTGAATCATACGATTTAGATTGCTGATGCAACCCAGTTACAACCACAGTTTTCATAACGTTCAACCATAATCAGTGCAAAAATTGATAAAATATCATAAATATTGAATCATATTCGAGACAAGGAAGACATCATTCCAGGTA
Organism: Neanura muscorum; assembly: GCA_019775825.1. Taxonomy (NCBI): domain Eukaryota; kingdom Metazoa; phylum Arthropoda; class Collembola; order Poduromorpha; family Neanuridae; genus Neanura; species Neanura muscorum. The sequence continues at coordinate 2,432 of JABASL010001143.1, read as the reverse complement.
ATCGTGTACAGATAAAAGTTTACGCTGAAAATCTTACCCTCGGCCACTTTTTGGTAAACTTGGCACTGATCGCTTTTCTCGTGTCTGAGAACCTGAGGATGATGGACTCGTATGGGATGTAGCATTGCTTGTTATGAGTTCCACATGACTGGGAATAAAAGATTTAGCGGTGTTGAGATCTCCTTGCAAAAGTGCATCCAAAATATTTTCGCATGTATTATCTGCAATGTCATTTTCCTCATCTGAGATTGATGAAGGAGAAGAAACGTTAGAGTAGCTTCGTTCGTGATGTTGTGATTGATTTAGACCAATTAACTGAAGTTCGAAGTGATCAAAAGTATGAGATTGATCATCTGTATCCATTGAATTTCCTGCGTCTGAATCTGAGGTATTGTCCTGCTTGCAGTCATTTTGTCCAGACTCGTCTGATGGTTCAGATAAATGTAGGAGTTGAATTTCTTCCAGTGTACATGGAACACCAAGGAGTTGGATGACTTCACCAGTGTCAATACTTGTAACCTGGGCGGAGAGACCCGCGAGGATGGTTTGAAATTCGGCGGATAATTCGTCAAAAGACTCGGATGGAAATTCCGCGGAAGGACTTGGTTGTGGAGATTCATTTAGTTCTTGTAATCGCTCCTGATTCTTGAATTCTTGTGAGTCTGGGGTAAGTGGACGAGTTGTGAATGGGAAATCTTCAAATTTCCAGGTCTTCGAAAAGTTCCAAATTAATGGACTCCTCTGCTGACCAGCGCATTTCATTTTGATTTTCTAAAACAAAAAAAAAACAAGAATTTCAAAATAAACAACACGGACATCAAAGCCGGGATTTAAACGTTTTCTCTGTCTTGAGAGCTTTTCAGTATCCTTTTGGTAAAGAATCATAAAAATATTTTCAATTTTAAGTTTTTCATCACATGAAGCTCAAGTTAGGGTAAGGTTAGGTTTAGGCAAGTTAAGTTTAGTAAAGTTGAGAGCTTTTCAGTATCCTTTTGGTAAAGAATCATAAAAATATTTTCAATTTTAAGTTTTTCATCACATGAAGCTCAAGTTAGGTTAAGGTTGGGAAGTTAGGGTAAGGTTAGGTTTAGGGAAGTTAGTGTATGGTTTAGGTTTAGTAAAGTTGGGGTATGGTTTAGGTTTAGGGAAGTTAGGGTAAGGTTAGTTAGGGTAAGGTTAGTTAGGTTATGCATTATAAAAAGCTGAAAATCCTTACCATACTGGGCGAAGTGATAATCTTCTAGTTCTAAGTTGTGCAGAATCCTAGAAGCCAATTCGGCTCGGGATGAGCACGAACTGACTTCGGGTTTAATATAGATAGCAGCGTCATCACCTTGGTGAGCATTTGAGTAGAGAGTTGGGGATTGGGGTTGGATTGGTGAAATTGGTGGGCTAAATTCAGCAGTATTGGAGAAATTCTCCACCTGCCAAGAAGCCAAGCCTGACTCCATGGCGCTGATTGTTGGACTCGAATCCTTCTTGGTTATTTGAATATACTTCGTCGCTAGAGTTTGGATTTCGATTGAAGTTTCGTATATTATTTGCTTGTATGGAATTGTTGATGTTGTCTTGTATTATAGGAGCATAGAGCTCGTTTGCTGGTTGAAAAAACCTGAAATCAAAAAATTAAAGTTAAGAATCATCAAAATTGCCATTGTCTTTAATATGGATTTGGAATTTTTTTGATGAATTTACAATATCAATATTATGTATTTTTATTTATAAAATTACGGCCCCGTAAACGAGCGCGATTTCATCATTTTCTGAATCACGAAGCTACAGGTTGACACAAATTATTTGTCGCTTTAATTCAAGTGGTTAATAAACAAAACTCTTGAAGTGTTACATGAGCCCACAATTTATCATCTAAACGCAATTATCTTAAATTAACAGGAACTTAAATTATGAAGAATGACACACGCTCAAGGCCAAATGTGGTTGGTTGCATGATATATGTAAGCTGTACAGCACATGCCGTTTTTATCATTCACAACATGATCCCGACAATCACAAGAAAAAGGGATTGACGTCAGAGTCCAGTCGTTGTTCTTAAATATTTGCTAAAAATAAACGCGAAAATGATCGTATGACAAACGAAACAACGCAATTCCATCTGCTGAAGGACAATTCAAAGTCAAGTGCAAGGACGGATGAGGCAGGGCAGGGACCAGACTGCATATAGAGCTGGAAAGTGCGATATATATCATGTCATGTGCCTGGGCTCGGCTATTGGGTGATTCGTTAAGTAAACGTAAAACGAGCGATGTGTTTGTGGTGGGCGGTTGTGGTTTATGTTGTTTCAAAAGGATTTGACGTTGAATAATACAACAGTATACGTCAAACCAAATTATTGATTGAAAGGCTTAACCTAAGTGGCAAGGCAAGTTGAGCCGAACCAAGCAAATTGCCATTTCATAACAGTTCTGGTATAA
>JABASL010001142.1:0-12013 GCA_019775825.1 Neanura muscorum | reverse complement strand
TGTTTCCGCTTACTTGGAGCCGCTTCAGTATTAGCGCTTTCATATATTGCTTTTGCTTTTCGCTACTTGAAAATCGTTCAAAATCGTTCAAAATTTCAAAACAGTTCTATAGAAGTCTCATCGAACAGCGACGAAGCGGCTCGAAGGCTTTGAGCCGTATTGCCAAATATTGGAATACTTTCCGCTGTACATGTGCTTGCGCTCACTTCGAGCCGCTTCTCTCCATCATCACTTCCGCTTCGTCCCCTTTACTTTCAAATATTTTAAAACAGGTCTAAACAAACGGCGTGACCCGCTTCGACGCCGAACGAATACTTTCAGCCGAATTCCCGAATTTTGAAATTAGATTTTCATCTTAATTTTTTTTAATATTTAAAATTCTAATTTGAAATTATAAATTCTTGTTCCAAAATTCCAAAATTTCCTTTTGTTCATGTCGGATTGGTTTTGTTGAACATGAAGGTGACCACCGTCTTTTTTATTATTAATCAAGTTCCATTCTAGAATGTGATATCACCACACCCTTCCTTCATATCTTGTTACATGCTACATCACGTAATATCCGATATCGTTTGAATATCTAAAAAGCAGAAAGGGTTGAGAATCCAGAGTAACCCTACACAATAGACACACCGTGGAGGCACCGTGGGCGCACCGTGGAAGTGGAACGTGACTTTTGTGACGTAAGTGATTGGCTATATTTATATATCTTAGAATGTGATGATCCCAAAATAAGAGCAAACATATTTTAGAAAAGAGAGCAGACACAGGAAGAAGGGGAAGAAGACGACCAAGATCACGTCCCTTTTTGTCTGTCAAGTCCCTACAATCTCGAATATCTTGGATAATTTAACACCCCAACGTCCCAGAGTAACAAGATACAAGACCACAGCCTCTTCAATTGTCTCCTCTGATCTGTAGAAATCTAAGGTAGCGTTAGCGTAGGTGTCAGTATCCGATTGGTAAGTCCTTAATACCAATTGTGAATTGTCAATCTGAATTTTCACTTATTTTGTGGTTAGATCACTGTACATGTACACTGATGTACAGATCAACCACTACTGTACATTAACACATTCCTCTGCGTATCTGTATAGTAAGTACAGAGTCTGTAGTACAGAGTCTGTACAAGTACAGACCGCGAACTGTACATTATCACCACATTCCTCTGCGTCTCTGTCTGTACAAGTACAGAATCCAAGAAGGCTCATTATAAAACGAAACCTGACTCAGTTGTGGTTTTTTTTTAGTCATTAGAGACACGACGAAGGATACTCCGTTACTATTGAATGAAGCTGAAACAAGACATAGCTGACAAGCAAGGCAAGACCTGATCATCCGTCCGGTCTGGTCCGATCGACCGACCGACCTATTTTTTGATATTGTGGGGTACGGTATAAGCAATCAACCTAAGCACACTTTCCGTCAAGGCCAAAGCGGATACTTGTTTGACCAGGGCACAGAGCGTTTGACTCAAAACCTTTATTGTTAAGACGTGTTGACGAGGTTGTAACTGGGAAACTGCAACTGGCTTTAGGAAGTGACTGTGTAAGAGGCTGTGGCAGAGGCTGTGGCAGAGAAGGGATCATCTTCATTAGTAAGTTTACACAAGTTTCTCGACTGAAAGTCATGAAAACTTTATGATGCTGAGTTTTTATACCATAAACGAGGCAGATGGAGATGAAAAGAGTTTGTTGTTATTGTAAAAGTTGTAGAGTTGTTGTAATAATTGAAAATCATCCCCAAAATGTAAATTAACAGGAAGAAGAGGAGCAAAAAGAAGACATGGCTAAGGAATCAGGCATCACTCAACATCAACTACGATCAATGAAAGGCGGTTCCTCTTTAGTCTTCCTTTTCTAAACATTTACTCAAAATGTGAAAAGTTACCCAAGGAGAAACTTTAATTTTCAATAACAGTTAAGTTATACATTCTTTACGGGTCGGATTGTCACCTGTCATCAAAAATTCAAATGGTGCTAACGTAGGATCGTAGGATAAGTGCCAGTACTACAGTGCAAGGAAGAGTGTAACAGTTTATAGTGCCTTTAAGTCACTCTGCCCCAGTGCCCACGTTCCTCAGGTCAACATTTTATTACTCACCCACCACTTCAGCCATAAAGACTGACCCACTGACCGAATCATCATCATCTTGTAACGCTCATGGTGTAACCTCCAGGCGCTGCCTCCAGCAACTGACTTAATCCTCTCCAGATTTCCTATTGAAAAAACAATCAAGAAGTCCTTAGTTTCTGAGCTTTGGTAAACCAGCTTTAAAACCAGCTTTAAGGGGAAGGCTGAACCTTAAGGGACCTTTATCATCTTCATCTTCACCTAGAGACTTCACCTTAAGGGAACGCAATTGGTTATCAATTAAAACAGGTAATTATGAAATTAAACATATCTGGCTTTAGTGTTCTCCAAGTCAAAGTCACGGAGAAATGCTTACGACCATCCCCCAAATTGGGTTGTTGAAACTGTCTAAACGGCGCGCATAATGAGAAGACACAACACCGTGGGGGCGGTCAACGGCGTTTTTGTTTTTGTTAATTAACAATATGACTAACCCAACCCAGACCCCTGCTGAATTTGATTTTGTTCTAAGACGTTTGTATCCGTTGTATTTAACATAATTTACATAATTTGCAGAGGTGGACTTGATTTATGACCTCCCACGGTCACAAAGTGTTCCCTTTTTAGGGCTGTTTACAATATTGTTTACCATTGAATTTTCCGAAAGACGAAGGAAGGAGGAAGGCGTTTAGCTTCAGGAGTCCAGTCGAGTCCCTTTTTCAATGACAAATTTATGGCTATTGTTGAAAATTCCAAAAGGGAAGGACAAAGCTGGGACGAGGATTGCCAGAGGACGAAGGTCAAACGTTCCTTGTTCGTAGTCTATTTTTGAAATACATTCAATCCAAACGCAAATAGAAGCCGTTTAGTCATTCATTGGAACTCAGATCAGTTTGTGGATCAGCACTGATCCACAATCAATTACCCAACACGATATAACATTATTTCCACATTCCAAATTGATTGACACGACACGCGAAGCGCTTTGACCTTCAAAATCTTCGATCTTGTCTCGAGTGAAAGCCCAGGTCCAAATTACAACTTTTTTCTTGTTTTTACTTCGTTCGTCTTTTTTTTTTAACTTTCTGGTTCTGAGGTGGGTTAACTCTACTTTCTAGTTTTGTGGTCAAAGGTTATATCTAAGAACTTGCTTCCTACGTGTGTTGAAGTTATACTTCTAAGCAGTAAATTTACTGTTTACTCAAGGGGAAGGTTCCAAGGGGGAGGTTCCTGAAGGGCTTAGGGTCAACTATAACAAGGTGAGGGTCAGGATATAGAAAGCTGATAATTGCAAAAATGGCAGACAGTGAAGACGTGTCAAAATCATTTGCACTGCATCTGCGCCATTCTGCCATTTGCTGAAAGAATTGTTTTTTGCTTTTGGAAGTTCTTAAAAGACTTGCTAATTTTTAGTTTTATTTTTCGACAAGGACGGCGCAAATTGACCCTCTGGTTGCGTAATGGTGGTTTAGGGTTAATTTTGGGTAATGACCCTCTAGTTGTGTAATGGTTTAGTTAGGGTTTAGGGTCAATTTTTGTTAATGACCCTCTGGTTGCGTAATGGTGGTTTAGGGTTAATTTTGGGTAATGACCCTCTAGTTGTGTAATGGTTTAGTTAGGGTTTAGGGTCAATTTTGGTTAATGGTGAGGTCATTCGGCTGGGAAATGTGACGGCGGTGTAACGTTCTGTGTTTTTTTGTAGGGTAAGGATGATGATGGAGTACCGTCGACGTTCTCTGGGTGTTCGTGAATACAGTCCAGTCCACGATAGTTATTCTTCTGGAACATCTTTTACGTCACTCTCGAGTTCTGGAAGTCCAGTGCTCTCACGTCGTCGCAGCGCTAGTCCTCTCTACTCAGCCTTCACTGGAAGTAACAGTCAACTTAGCTCAGCATCATCGCTTTTTCAGCGAAATCGCAAGGAACCATCTTTTCCCCAAACGGAAGACGAACACTTGTACCTGTTCCACGAACGAATTATATGGAATCAAGAGAGGTCACTTCTCCCCTTGGCTCATGACCTTTCGGATTGGTTGAATTCAATTCTTGGTCTCTCTTTGACCCCTGCCACGCTACTTCAAAATCTTGAAACTGGAGAGACGCTCTACAAATTAGGAAAACTATTGGAAACGAAAGCACAATCACAACCAGATCTTAAGGTAAGGATTATACGCCGTACAGAATTTTTTATGTTTAAATTGGCCTACTCAAACTTATTTCAGGTTGAGGTTTGGTACGTCCATTAGGTTTTAGTATTCATATTCGTTTTAAATTAAATTTATTTAAGGTCGTATGGCTTATTTCAATTGTATTTAAAAATAACTGTTTTTTTTCAAATTTTTTTAAACAGATAAAACCGAAATTAAATGGGAGAATGAGACCCAATGCTCGACGAGGTTCCTTCTTTGCACGAGATAATATTGCCATGTTTCTCAAATTTTGCAAAGATTTGGGTGTCCATTCGAATCTTCTTTTTGAAACGGAAGATTTAGGTAGGTTCTAAAATTCTAGAATAAAACGATTCAAGCAAAATTGTTTGAATTTTTAAAAAAAAAATCAGTTTTTTAACGAACTCTGTAACATGTTATTCTAAATTTCTCTAAACAGTGAGTCATGGAGAAGTACGGAATATTTTAATCTGCCTCATGGAAGTAGGTCGATTAGGAGTCAAATTTGGAATTGACCCTCCAGCACTTGTTGCAATGGAACATCAAATTGATCGCGAAGCGGTGGACAATCAAAGTCAACGAACTGGAACGACAACAGACGACGACGAAGCATTTAGTGATGAAGCTAATAAAGAAAATCCAAAATCTATTACAAAGAGATATGGTACCGGAATGGGACGTAGCCGCATTCCGGTTAAAGCCTCTTCAACGCTCAAACTGAATCTTGGTGGAAGTGTCGATTCCGGTTTGGCCGAAACTGATGGAAATGAAACGAAGCTAAAGAAGACCCAATTGGATTTGAAAGTATGTCAATTAGATTTTACCGTTTCAATAACTTTTTTGGAAATAATTCATTGTATTTGTGTCAAAGGTCAACGAAGTAGCTCGAATCTCTGGGAAGCACTGTTCCTGTGTAGAAGAAACACGAAAGGAATTTCGTCTTAGGAAATTATCTGAAGGAAAATATCTCATCAACGGTCGGACAGTGTTTGTTCGGGTAAGAGTTTAGGTTTAGGATTCAAAGGTTTTGCAGCGATTGCATTTCCGATTTCCTGTTCTTAAAGCGAGAATCTTTTAATTTCTCTTATTGGTTGTGGTGACAAAGGCTGAATTTTGATTGGTTGTTTCTGATATTCATTGCAGCTTCTCAAAGGTGTTCATGTCATGGTGCGAATTGGGGGCGGTTGGGAGACGCTTGAAGAATTTTTAGTCAGAAACGATCCTTGTCGAAACAAGGGTGGAGGTGGGGACGGGACACCACGCCGTGCTTCTTTTGGAGCCTTTAATCATTATGGTCTGAATTTACCTGACGGAGGTTGCTCCGCCTCTGCGCAATCGACTCCTGCGACACCGTGCAGCCACACAGTGGGTCATCCTCTGCTCCAGCGTCCAATGTCAACTCCGCCAACGACTGGACAACTTCGAACCCGAACTTCACGGCAACATCGCCCAACTTTTTCGGCTTGTTCTACTCCAACTGGACGCTCACAACATTCCAGTCGGAACTCGCTTCTCATTTAGAAAAAAAAGACAAAAATGGCGTCCTTTTTCAGCCATTCTGCTTCTGAATTTTTTTGTTCTCTGGGCTTATTTTTTTGTTGAGCAGCTCATTAGAATTTTGATCTCTCTAGTGGAATATTTTGTAGATTAGCTTAAAAAATTGACAGATTTTGAATTTTGTGTTTAGAAAATTTTCTTTCTAAAAAAAATTGTCTAAAAATTGTCTTACAAATCTAAAAATTTCGGAGTCTATTTATAATTAGTTTTAATTTCTAAAAGTGTGATTGAAACTCAGAAACTCAAATAGACCTGTGCGTTGTGCCATTTCTATCCTCTTTAAAATCTAAAAAAAAACGTAGAGGGTACTCTAATCATTCGCGAAAATTATGAAAAAATCTCGAAATAATATTTACCAAATTATACCAAAAATTTAAAGGTAGTCAAATTATATGCAAAGGCAAATTATAATTATAGTCTAAATTGTTGTATCGTTGTTTATCAGATTAGTTTAAAAATTTAGAAAATTCAGAAACTAGAAAATTTACTAAGAAATAATTTCTTGTTTCCAAAATATCTCATTCTAATCAGGTTTACAAAAAATTGTTAGTACAAATTCTATACGTCTATCACTCGGTTTTTTTTAAAAATCTTAAAAACAGTTTGTATTTTTTGTTAATAATTTAATAATTACAAATCAAATTCCATTTTGTAATTTATGTGCAATTTCATTTTGAAATCATTTTTCAAAATTTTGTAGTATTTAGTAGTTTGTAGTAAATTTTGTACAATTATTTTCTAGAATAATTTTGTTTAATTTTGTATATTTTCCCCACTGTTAATTTATTTTTCCTTGTTACAAAAAAATCTTTAAAAATCGAATAAAACTCGGTTTGAAATTTAAGAAATTAAGATTTTGCAAATAATATTTTCCATTCAGCGAATAATTTTCCATTTAGAAAATTTACGAATAATTTTCCATTTAGAAAATTTCCAAATAATTTTCCATTCAGATTTGCGGATATTTTCCATTAAAAAAATCCGCGAATAATATTTTCCATTCGGAAAATTCGCGAATAATTTTCTATTCTGAATGAAAATTTTCCGATTGTTTGATAATTAATTACATAAAATTCATTTTGACAGCCTTTTATTTTCATTCATTTTTTTCTCTGATCCCCTCCAGAACAACAATTTGTATTTTTTTTCTCTGAACTTTTTCTACCGAGGCAAAAGGGAGGAAACTGATTCAAAAAATACGGAAAAGCTTGGACACTGTAACTAACAATTAATTTTTTTAACACACTTAACAATTAAATCTTTAAATTAAGGCATTTTTTTTTAATATATGGACACAATAACACAAATCATTCCAATCTAAGCGTCAGCACATAGGATGACGGGACCTTAAATTATATCAAATCCTAGTCAAATGTTGTATACAACAAGAGACAAAAATTAAGAGAAGTAGAACAACAATGGAACGAAGACAACAATTAACAATTAACTCCTTTGGAGTTATTAAATTGATTACCAATTATATTTACACTCTGGAATTCTTGTCATAACCCACCAACCCACAAAATCCCATGCCCCTCCTAGAGGGTTTGAGACTCCTCAAAGGTACTTTTTAATAAATTCTAAACAAAGATTGTAACGCCAACGCCCTACAAAAATTTCCCCATTCTTCTAAATCCTAGTTTACACAAAATTCTAACCTTAAGGCCAGGAACAACGGGACAACAATTAATATTTTCTAATTACATTTAGGCTAATTACAATTAGGCTAATTACAATTAGACTAATTACTAATTAAGTTTTTTTTACACTTCAGACATTGTATATTAGAGAGTACTACGGTACAACATCAGGATTAATTTCACTTAACATTTTCTAATTGTTCCACTCCATGAAGTCTTTCATCATTCAGGATTTTCTCCTTCAATTGTTTAATTTAATTGTTAAATTTAATTGTTACTTTCTAATTAAAAACTTAATTTTTTTTAATGTTAATATTTTTGAAATATGAAACGAAAGAATATTTAAAGAATTTTTGTTTGAGGGAATTTCTAATTCCTGTAGAAAAGAATTTACCAACATGTACTTCAAGGCTTCTAAAAATCAGTACATTTGCAAAATAAATCGCACCACAAGTATTCGAGGATTAATAATAAGTGAATTATTGTAATTGTAATTATTGTAATTATAATTAATTAGTTAGTTAACCTATGATTGACCGTATCCTCATCAAGAGGTTTTAAGGAGGCATTAGGCATTTCCTTATATTTACACATGCACAGCCCCCCAGAACCATACATTATACATTATTTCCCCTAAATTCATATTCTAATTGACCTTGTTGACACTTTTTAAGATTAACAAAGACTAACCACGAAAATTTAACCTAAGTTGAATGTAGAGCGAACGGATGCGGGCAGAGAAGAATTTGAAATTGGTCGAATCGTGGTGTTTGACGGTCGTTGTGTAAGAAATTGCTGGAAATTGATGAAACCAAAATGATTCGAGAATTGTTTGTAATTTTGTTCAAGTGTTTTTAGTATGGAATTGGAATTTCCAATGATCCTTTTGGGAGCCAGCGAGTATCCTCGAGTGCATCGTAGAGGTCATTTGATCGTGCAATGTACTCGGCATTAAGACGATCCACATCCGTCGGTAGGCTATGTTCTGCATTCATTCAATTGATTGTATTTGATTCAAAATCCTTGTAAAAGTTAAAACAGAAAGCATAACAGACCTAAACTTAAACAACATTTCTAAACAAGCACACCACCACCAGGGACAACATGCACAACATAACGTCCAAAAAGCACAAAACAAGTTCAGTTCTTCAAAATTTCGCCAGTCATAAGAGTTCAACATAGTCAAATAGCCGTTTCTAAAAAATACTGAAGCAGTTAGTTAAATTTTCATGTCACGTTTTCAACAATTTCAAAAAAAAAACTCCAGAATGTCCAAATTTTGAAATTGATCCTTTACATCATGACTCAGCGCTGTTTGTCACACTGAAAAATCGTTAAAAGCGTTATTTTGGTCTTAATGTCAACATGCATTCACTGGAACGAAGAAGACACTATGGCTGAAAATCTAGGAAAAATCAATGCATACATTCCGATAATCCCATACATCACAAAGCAGGAAATTGGAACTCAGCAACAGAAGTTGTGAATCAAATCATAAAACAATGGTGCACGATTCAATGTTTTCGAAAAACAAATTGAAAAAATAAAAAATACTGAAAATGAAAAAAAAAATGAGGTCACAGCATTTTAAGTACTGCAAAAATTTTTAATTCAAAATCGGACTTCGTACATGAGGACATTTTTCTTGCAAAATTGAATTTACCAATTAAACTTTTTTTTTAAAACACCTTTTTGATAAGTTTTTTTTTTAAATTCACTTCTTTTTGCTCAATTTTTTTTTGTTTAAGTTGATTTTTGGTTTTTACAATTTGCAATTGAATGTTTCATTTGATTTTCATTTGAAAACATTGAATTTGTGCCATTGATTTTAGATATGATAGCTTAAAAATAAGGCCGTAAGCACGAAGTTTAGGGGCACTTGGGCATTTAATTATGACAAGACAAAGCATAAATGAAGTAATTTGTAATTAGAAGAATGCTAATTATTGAAAGGCAGAGGAGCAGCCACTACTATTTAAATATTGAGAACTTTCTGTAGTGAGGAAAGGAGCCTACGCATTTTAATTTTCAGTAGTAGTAGAGAGCACTACCGAAACATAACTTACCGACAAGCTCGAATTCGTCGTCCTGTTGTTGGATGGGATGAAGTGGGCCAGATACAGGAAGTCCAGTCATAGCCTGATAGTGGGCTGCCTGCATCATGGAAGGTGGCTGCTGAGGTGGTGGGCCCTGTTGGTGAGGGTGTTGAGCATAGGCATACGTTGGATCGTAGTAGTTTCCATAATTTTGCCAAGCGGCATAATTTTGATAGTATTGCTCATAGTAGTGCGAATACTCAGCTGATGGCTGCGGATGCTGCGGCTGCACCCCACCTTGTCCACTACTAAAAAAGACAAATATCGTCAAAATTACGCACTTTAACCTTAACCTCAATCACATAACCTATTTTAGTAACTATCTCTGAGCCAATTAGTCTAAGTTGACTAAATCTAAGTTTAAACTTACTACATGGCTTGAACTGCAGCCATGGCTTGTCCCTGGAGAGGATTGTTGGCCTTTGGACCTCCAGCACGATTGATTGCAATACTAACGCGTAGAGCTTTACTTCCAATTCCCTGTTGAAATTTATCGTTTCATTAATTACTTAATGGTGAATGTTTAGAATTTAACACACGTTATCGAGTTTTTTTAAAAAGAAAAAAACATCAATTTTATCTTTGATATATTATAATATTTGATATTAAAATATTCAAGACATTTATCGTCCACGTTTGAAGCCATATTGTTTCGATTAATGTCAGACCTTGAATCCGTTCATATGATTCAGCGCATCCTTCTGTTCATCTTCATCAGCAAAACGAACGAATCCATAACCTTTGCTAAATCCATTGGCATCCAGGATAACTGTAAAAATATTTTTAAAAAACTGAAACCTTGCATATTTTGTTATACCAAGGTCAAAGATTTCGTTATCGTTACATTGCCTAAGCCTAACTGACCTTTAGCAAGCCGAACAGAAGGATAGCGGGAAGCAAATCCTTTGTAAAGCGTATAATCATCAACATCCGGACTCAAGTCTCCAATCCATAAGGAATAGTCTCGATCCATCGCTGATTTTCCACCCAGAGAAGTATGATTGAGTCGAAATTTAGTTGGAGGCTGTGAATTCGGAATCATTTTATTATTCAGCTTATGCATGGCCGTTAGCGCTGAAAAATCATCCGGAAATCTGTAAACGAAAATCAAAATCCATGAATTCTCGAGCACTGATCAACTGTTTTCGTAATCAGCATTATCAATATTGTCAATGTCAAAAATTAAAGTTGGAGACTCTTACTGGACAAAACAGTAGCCAGCTGGCTCTCCAGTAAATTTATTCTTCATCATCTTAACCCCTGAGATGACCTCTCCCATTTGGCTAAAACAATTCCGAATGTAGTTTTCATCCATGTAGCGTTCCAACTAGAAAGATAGTTAAATTCATTTCGTTATTTTAGTCATAACCAAAGGTTATTGAACTAATTCCACCTGTTACCAGGAAACTTTCCACAACTACAATTGAGATCATAATAAACATTATTATAACTTAGTTATCGAATCATACATGCCGACAGGGTAGGTAATGACTTTAATCCTGTACCCAAATGGACCATAGCTACATGCTACACAAGTTGTCAAAGGTCAACCAACATAAGTCATGGTCATAGATAAGGAAATGTAATCAAGTCAAAAATAAATGCTGTCAGTCCCCTGATAACATGGGGTGTATGAACATACACCCCAATCAGTGAGTGACCTTTCTTACATTACATGGAACCAAACTGATTTCATGTTCGTAACTAAGCGACCTGACCCCCAGACTCGGGACAGACCGTGACATTGTATCGTGCACCCAAGCGTGCCAATGATAACCGTAGACTTCTAGCCGGTGGAAGCCGTATCATAGCGACTCAGTCGAGGTATGACACTTTGCTAAACTTAACAGCCGGTCCCGCCTTTGACAAAGTTCAATCGTATGTGGCATGACCAAACATCATACCATAAACATGACATCTGACAGACGTAAGCAGGTGTATGATGTCATAGTTTAATTTAACGGTAATCAATTAGCAATTAGTACTTACGGAACCCATCCAAAGAACACCTGCTTGCGTTATTGTATTCATCTTGAAGATTAGTAACACAACTAATGACACGACCTAAGAGAAATGACGACGTAAATAAGAAGCGTGATGAAGTGGGTTAGTTATCAAACAAAGGATGACACTTTTGTTGTTGACTATGAAACGTCCGTTGACCTGACCTCTAGAAAGGTGACGAGATGATTGTTGGTCTTCTTAGACGTGACCAATACCCTCGAATGTCCAAAAAAGAAGAGGAAAGAAGGTAACGGATTGACGGTCAAAGTCGAAGAAGATGAATCAAAGAAGAGAATGACCGACGAGGAGAACGACGAGGACGAAAGTAAAGTTCGATGACGAATAAAAATTTTTCAAAGAAAAAAAAAAGAGCCGCAGTTCGCAACCAGGCGCTGTTGCCGTTTTTAGTTTTTGGCGCAGTCATAGCTGCAAAATTGTTGCAAATTTCAGAATTCACAGAAATTTGCAACAATAA
>JABASL010001141.1:0-12013 GCA_019775825.1 Neanura muscorum | reverse complement strand
GTTTTTAAATCTCGCCGTTTTTCATTTAACCAACGCGTTTTGGAAGGAGAAAGTCAATGGCCACGTGCAAAGCGCACGCACCACGCCGGGCCGGGCTACGTCCACAATTATTATAAAAACAGCCAGCAGCCGCCGTTATATCAATGAACTGAAAAGTCAAAAGCCCCCCTTGGCTTTAATTTTAGTTAAACTTTAATAAATAATATTTATTAAATATATGAGTTTTTAGTTTTCTAATTTTAATTACTATTTTAAATTAATTATAATTTTTAATTATTTAAAAATAGTATTAATTTTTAAAAAAAAAATTAATACTAATTAATTAATAATTTTTTTTAAAAGCTGATTTTCAATTTTTAATCGAAGGCAAATTTTTGGTCTTTACAACCAAAATGCCAAAACCTGTGCAATCTGCGCGTTCGGGAAAACAGTCTGGATATGGTTGGAGCAAAAAAAAATTGTTTTGAATAAAAAATGTTTATATTTCAAAAGATAAAAAGAGAAAAGCAAACACTTTGAACAAAAAGTAAATAAGTTCAAAAAAAGTTTCTTTTAGTTAAAAAACACTTTTAGCACACATGGCTCATCAAAAGTAGTGGTTTTCTAATTACTGAAAGATTTATGTTGGTTAACTAAGAGGATTGGTGGTTTTGTTTTGAAAAAAAAATCCCTTTTCTGTCTAAATTCTAAGGAATACATGGGAAAAGACTTTCACTGCTTTCTCTTTTTCCTACGCCCTTTTTTCTGCTTTCATCCTCTCTTTTCCCACTCCCTTGAGACTTAATTCCTAATTCCTTTCAATGGACGCCTCATTTTTTGCCTCTACCCTTTCTAACCAATTCTAGCTTTGTAAGAAGAAAGCAGAAAACGCGTAATATTTGTGCTTTGTGTAAGGATATCTGATCCTAGTTTTTCTGGCTTGTTTTGTGTGACTTTGATATTAGAAAGAAGGCAGAGGTCGAGGTCGAGTAGGAGTGTTGTAAGTAGGACCGCAGAGGGGGACGAAGTTATTGATTTCTCAAAGAACTGAACTAGCTCTCTCCCTTGCTCCCACTATTCCACTACTCAGAAAATGCACTTTCTCCAACTGAATTCAATGACTCAGGAGGCCAGGACCATCTCTCTAGAGTCCAATTTCTTATCTATCCAATCTGACTTCTAGAAACGAACGTTGTGATGACAGGCTGACAAGAAAAAATCACTAATTTCGGGGGTTAAATCACC
Organism: Neanura muscorum; assembly: GCA_019775825.1. Lineage (NCBI taxonomy): Eukaryota > Metazoa > Arthropoda > Collembola > Poduromorpha > Neanuridae > Neanura > Neanura muscorum. The sequence goes on along the minus strand of JABASL010001141.1, from coordinate 10,789 downwards.
CACAAGAACCAATTTTTCTCCTTTCTCAAACTGAGTACCAAAAATTTATAAACTAAAAACTATAATTTAAATGTAAACTATAGAGATAAACAAACCATTTTTAGATTTTAGAGCGGCTAGCCTGGTGTGCAATACGATGTCTGGTTGGTGAATTCGAGCAAAATTGGTTAAGTTTTATTACGGCAAAAATACGATTTTTTAGAAGCGTGTTCAAGTTTCTCTGCTTTCTCTTTTTTCATTTCGTTTTTCTCAAAAACTGGAAGTGAGATGAGCCTAAATCTAAAGACCATCTGGAAATCCAGTTGTTTGTTTCCAGTTTATTAGAAAACCGAAATGAAAAAAGAGAAAGCGGAGAAAGTTGAACGAGATTTAAAAAAGTCTCTGTTTATAGGTTACGGACTAAATTTTCTGTTGAAAGTTGGCTATATAGAGTTAGTTCTGACGTTGATAGGAATTAAATTTTGAATTTAAATTTTTGGAAATAACGATAGGACAATTAATAAAATTATATTATATTATATTATATTTTCAATTATAATTTTAATTTTAAAAACTCGTTTGTTAAATTATAGTAATTTAATCCTTACCGAAACTGCTTATTTGAGACGCTGTCGAAAATAATTTCGAAAGTTCGCACAAATTGTCACAACACCACACAAAATTTGCGTAAGGATGAAGTGATAAGATAATTTAAGTTTTTGCAGTAATTTCGAACTTTATGTAGCCCTTAGTAGATTTTAATTTTTTTTGTCAATGATAATCTTTCTTCCTTCGAAAATTCCTCGAAAACTCGTCGAAAATTTATTGTCGTCACTAATTTATAAATTGAGCAGAAATTTCTTTACTATTTTCTTCCTAAATTTTCTATTATCAATCTTGTTAGGAATTTGTAGAATCAGGCTAGAGAAAGGCAAGGAATTAGGAATCAATTTTTGTTCACTACAAAAATTATAGGTTATCTATATACTTTTTTTTGTGCAGTTAGTGCAGTGCAGGGTGCAGTGCAGGGTGCAGTGCTAGTTTAGATTTTTTTAAATTAAAGATTTTTAATGCAGATGTAATTAAAATTAATATGACACGACCTTGAGAGCGTTTTAAAAAAAAATTAACTGATTTTAAAATTTAAAATAAATAAGTCAAAATTTAAGAATAACTGAAAACTTTTCCAAAACAAGGTGAAAGTGATTTTAGTGAAAGTGAATGTAATATTTAAATGGTTATTTTGAATTTAAAAACTAAAAAATAGTGCAAACGTGAGGAGGAGAAAAGGGATAGAAAGGGCGAGTGAGTGTAGAGATTGTGGAACTCTGTGGAAGAAATTGGGCTGAAGTTTCCTAAATTGTCGATTTTTAGGGATGGCGCATGCACTTTGTTTGGTTTCGGGAGAAAAGGGAAAAGTATATGTAGCTGCCGACTCCCTTTGATTTTCTCTACTTTCTTCTATTGTTTAGCCTTCCTGGCAGATAAGATAGAGTTAGACGTGGGAAATTTTGAAATTTAGTGGCAAAGGCACCGGGAGAGGGAAATTTTGAAATTTTGGTTAGTAGCAGAGAAAGCAGAGAAAGCAGACGGAGAGAATCAATTATTTCATTAGAGGAAGGGTAGGATAGAACCCATAGGAGAAAGGTCCTAATTAAAATCCTGGCACTCCTTTCTTCTTCTAACATTCCCATTTTCCTAATGAGACTTTTCAAACCACATACGGATCCGCGGTTTTACAAATAATCTTTACCTAAAATCACGATTACCACAAATTACATTTTAAAAACTTCAAATATCGCGCCATTAGGCCGGGTATAATTTTTAATTTTTAACTGTAATTCTTACCAAAAAAATTTTCCTGTTAATATTTAAAAAATAATAGTGAAAATCCTATTTAAATCCTATTTAACGAAACTTATACTTATAAATGCACGATTTTTTTTTGAGAATTTGAATTTCACAAATTCTGTGCAATTGAAAAAAAAATTTCAAATTTTGTGATACCGCCAATTTATTTTACCAAATTCAAATTTTAGCCAACCGGGATCATGGGATCGTTTGCATCCTATCCGTGCTATTGTTCTAGATTCTAAAATTCACAAATTTTGTTTCCAATTTCTCAGAAAACGGAAATGAAAAGTGAAAGCAGAGAATGTTGAACACGCTTTAAAAAAAAGTCCTTGTATTGGCCATGAAATCCATGAAAATCAGTGTTAATTCTCCAAAATCTGTTAATTTTGGCTGATTTTTACCTTTGAGGTAATAAAGAATTTTTGTGGTTGGCCGCGCCCTTTTTATGGTTGAGAATTTTCTGGTAACTCCTTTTGTAAAAGAGAAAGTAAATGTTCCCGCAGAAATTTTTTAATTAAAATATAGTTGTGTTTGTTTATATATTTTTTGTGGGTACTTTTGGGAATAGAAACCAGCATGGTTGGAAGCCATTTATTTGAATTTTGTTTATGAAATTTTAAATTTCTCTCTGTCTACTTTTCTTTTTAGTGGGTAGCATTAAAGGACTTTTGAAAAGTGCAATATGGAGCTTTCCTGTATTTTCCATATTTCTTGTTTATTCTCTGTTCAAACTCGAAAAGTTTCTTGGCAATTTTCCACTGGGCTGCTTTCCTTTTTCATTGGCTGGATCCGCCTATGTCCTGTTTTTATACAGGGTGTCCCAACTCTAAGAGGCCCCGACTTTCTCTTTTAACATGTAACTCTCATAAGAGACTTTCTCCCCGGGCCTCTTAGAGTTGGGACACCCTGTATACAGGACGGGAATTAGGTTTAGGTTTAGTTTATTAGGCTTATTAGTTTATTAGGTTTACTTCATTTTTGTGTAAAAGGCTGGAATTAGGTTGGTGGACTAGATTGGGTTTATAGGTTAAGTGTTGTGGTCACCCTGTAAGGCGCAGAGGGATCATATGGAAGTTATTTAGGTAGAATTGTGAATTGTGTTTACACTACATTTGTCCTATTGAAAATATTTTCTACATCCCACTTTCCCTTGTCCTCACAATTTCATTCTTGAAATTCTTATCTATTTTGGAACCCTCAAAATCCTTTTGGTTTTTAGTCCATTATCTAAGTAAAAGGATACGAAATTGAACCTATTGTACTCTTCAAGTGGTTTTCAAGATGGACAAAGTCTCAAAATCCTAATTGAATTTTAGACTCATGATTTCCGCTTCCGTGAAATCATGTCCACTTTCACTCAAATGTCGCAAAATAATACAGTGCTCTCTATTTCAAATGGCATCGCCTCTTTTCATTTCCGCTATAATACAAAAGTCAAATCTACCAAAAAAAAAAGTTCAAAACTCCGTAAAAATTTGTCCCGTAAAAATTCGCATTCGTCAGAGCTTCGAATTTACCGATTTTGTTAAGAAACTAAAAGCACCGAAAAATTTCGAATTTACAAAATCTAAAAATTTACCAATCATCATTGACCCAACTGCGTGATAGGTTACCAGCTTATTAAGCAGGAAGTCTCGTGAAAACTCATATGTATTTTGTAAATCTCGTAAAACTCACGTGTATTTTTGAAATCTCGTAAAATAAAGCGAGTGAAAATAAAAAGTGATGTCGTTATCTTACATGTCGTTAGATTAGGGTAATTTTTTTAGTTAACTTTTCAATCAGGTAAAACATTGAAGCCATTTAAAATTAAGGTTAGTGTAGAGACGGATGATAGGAACTTCTGTCTTGTATTTGAAGTCTTTTAATTTCCGTTGATTTTTGATTCAATTTGAGAAAGAGAAAGTTGGAAATTGGATCTTAGCTTCAGGCACTTTCACTCCTTTCAAGGAAATGTCAATGTTCTTGTCTCTTTTCTTTCACTTTCAATTCAACTTATCATTCCTTTGCTACTATTAGGCTTTGGTTTTTTTTTGCGGGTTTTTCAAAAAATGTGAACCGAGAGCAGTGAAATGGGAGAAGAAAGCCGCGTGGGAACTAATTCTTGATTCTTGAACTAGACTTTGACACAAAAGTTAGAAAGTAGCTTATGGGTTTTCTGCTTTACTGAAGTGATTCAAGGATCTTCACACTTAAAAAAATGCATCCTAAAACTTACTAAAATTTTTTTTTAGAAAAGTTAGGTTAAAAATGTTTTCCCAATGCGCAAGATTTTTTGGGCACGTGCCAACCATTAAAATTATTCATATCGGAATTCCAGGGCATCCTGACATTGCATGTATATATTGAGGATGATAAATCTCCAGCTGAGCCAAGCTGTAGATTTAAAGATTTGTAGAATGTAGATTTATTCCACTGAAAACAAATACTTATTTGACATTCAAAAAATACTGTTGAGACCTGTCTAGAAAACGGATACGATTTTTCAAAACATTTTGAAACAACGTGGCTTAAGTTATTGCTAACTTTTTTTTCAAAATTAAAAAAAAACAAGTATTTCTTACCAATAGCTTCGACCCTTTGATGGTGTAGTACCTGAAGGATTTCAAGTCCGTTTTATGATTAAGTTTGCATTTTTGCAAATTTGCAAATATTTAAACACTGCGTAATTATAGCGTTAAGGGTAGGCTAGAAGCGCTAAAATGGAGAACAATAAAAGAAGGGTGCAGTCGAAGATTGATGGCTTGAAACATGAATTTTCTATTTGCAAAAGTTCTTAGGAAAAACGTTTCACAAATTAACAATACGTAATACAAATTTCGTTGAACTTTGATTAATTATGCAGTTTTTTTTGTGTTCGAAGCCACCGCGTGCTTGAACCTCGTCTTTTCTTGGAATCTTTGACTCAAAAGTACAACCGAGGTCAGGATGGCTCTAATCTTTTGCAAAATATTTTTGCGACGTGTGTGGCTGGGGGCTGGCGGTGGCAGAAGGATTTGCAAGTTTTTTTTTTTTGCAATTTGATTGACTTGTATTATCCAAAGGGTTTATTATACTATTGACTTTAATGCCATGGTTCAAGTTGATTGTATCAAGTCAAGATTAATTGAGCTTGAATACCCACAGGCTTTATTGACCAACAATGACCGAGGTTGAATAGCCGGAGGCTTATTGACCGGCGCCGGCAATGACCGGAGAGCGTTGACACTGACCAATTGAGACCGGAGGTTGAAGACGCTTTGACCATCAAAGACCGGAGCGGCTTTGACCAATAATAGGTTGGGGAGCCGTATTGACACGATCCAACAAGCGGATATATATTTCCGAGAGGATATATACTTGGCGACGTGCTGTAAGTAATGTCGCCAGGTCGAGTTGTATTTTTGATAGTTGTGACAATGTTGGCTATTGTTTGAGGTTTTGGATGATGTTTGGTTCCTGGTTCGTTTTGAACTGAGCGTCTCCATCTCACCCTTCCATCTTCTTTATTCTTCCAAGTTCCAAAAGCAATGAGTCCATTGAGACACACACAACGACCCTCCTCGTACGTAAACTTCCACTTTACACATTTCGCGTCTTTGAGTAAACCAAAATGTTTTAGGTTTTAAACCCATGGGTTACGGGCTAGGGTTATGGGTTAAATTCCTTTTAGGGCTACTCTTCCAGCAGGATGAAGGGTGGACAACTTTGATGCCAGGGCCAGATAAAGACCTAGAAAGAAAGTTGCCATGGAAACTGCCATTGTTTTTAGGTTTTTTTTTGGGAAAGCTGAGATACCATTTATTTGAACGAAGCCATTTATTAGTTTTTAGGATGATCGGGACCCTTGAAAAAAGGAAAAGGACAGATGTGAATAGACAGCAGGGTGTTGGTTTTATGAGTTTGGAAGACGGATGAGAATGGGGGGACGACAACGAATGGTGGATGCCTTGGTGTGGCGGCGGGTTTTGATCTGATTTTTTTTAGTGTGAGGCGAGGCCCATTCAGGCCCAATTTAATTGAAGCCGCCCGCCCCGCCTGCTCGTGTTAATTCAATAATTCGTAACGATTTGGATCTTATTTGAAAGCTAAGCTCGACTGGCGGCGGGAGGGCATGAATTTAAAAATGAACGTTTTTTTGTAGAGGTTAACTAGTATATCACAGAGGATCACAGAATATTTTGACAGGATTTTTAAGGCCATGTTTTTGAATTTTTCTAAGGGTTGTCAATCCTGTAGTCTCAAAAGGATAATTTTTAAATTCCCAAGGGTGACATGTCAACCCCCCCCCCTTTCACACGCAGATACACACTTTTATTTCCAATCATTTTCTCCTGTCGTCAAGCATAGTTGAGCACAGCACATCTCAATTATTTAGGTACCCGCTTCCAATACCCGTCACCCCCTCAGTTGTACATGGTGCCACAACAGGATATGGCCCCTTGTAATTCCAGAACCATTTGAGAATGGTCAAATAATTTTTGCCGGTTACAAGAATAATCTCAATGCGGGCTTCTGGCACAAATTACGGATCCATCTGACTGAGCATGCGCGAGTTATTTAGATTTTACCAAAGAAGCATTAGCTTTGGGAAGGAGAAATCCTCCAGCAGAGATTCTCCTCAAAAGAGGTTTTCTTTTCTTTTTCGTCTTCTCCATGTCTTCCTGTGCAAAAACGGTTTTCGCGAAAATCACAATAACTCGCGCATGCGCAGTTGGATCATTCAGAAATTTATGTCGGAGATCAGGTTTAGGTTTAGGTTTAGGTTCAGCATTGATATTATCTGCAAACGCGCATAAAGGAATTGGAACCAACTACTTTGGTTCTGGAAGTACAGGGGGGGGGGGGCATATCATTGTGTGACACCCTGTACAAAAATCTCGGAGAAAGTGAAGGAAGTCCCTAGATATTGTCTTTGTCATTGGTCCAACCTGTAAAAAATTTTAGGAATTGATCCTTGCAATAAACCGAGCTTATTTTAGGTTTGTGTTTCATCGTTTCGAGTTTGAAGATATAAATTTCCAGTTGATCGTTTCGAGCTTGATGAGCCAAATTTCAGTTGATCGTTTCAGCCTTGATGATTTTAAAGTTTCAGTTGATCGTTTCACGATTTTGATCGTACATGATCATTTTGTGATCAACTGAATTCGTAAACTAAAGTCGTGAAAATGAATAATTTCCTTTTGCTTTATATAATTTCATGTTTCTGTTTGCTTTTGTAAGTGTTGATCTTGTGTGGTTCTTTGTAAAGTCCCGTGTCATTTACTCGGAATGAGAAAACACTTCAACCTTAGGATGAATCCAAACGAAAAGGTGATGAATTCTCAAGTGTTAATCTTTGGAAAGAAAAGGCGGGAGAAACATGAAGCAATTCAAGTGAATAGGTTGGCCCATTTCCTAGCTAAATGACCTCTGAGAAACTGGAAGGTCTAATGACCTCCTTAAGGGTCATTTACCCAACAGCCTTTTGTCTTCCTCCCTTACATCTTTCAAAGTCTTCTTTTGAGACTTTAACATTTAAGGAAATGATTCCATAGGCCTCGTAAGTGTAACATCCATTTTATTAACTGGAATAAGCTACTTTATGTTTTCCTTTTATGTAATACCCATTCTCTGTACGTGAGCATCTTAAAATGTAATGTAACCAATTGACCTGAGAGACCAAGAATTTGGAGTCTGCTCGTGAAAGGTCAATGGTCATTCCCTTCAAACGTTTGAAAAACTTTGCGGGAAATTGTTACTACTTTTTCTTTTTTACCCCAAAAAGAGCTCCAATTTTAAATGTGACTCGTACTCGTTTTTCAGTCTCTGTTTATTTTGGGACGTATTTTGGGAAGGAAATAAAAACCGTGAGATATGGTTGACACCCGTCGAAGGTCGATGTCACGTCTGCTTTGGATCGCATTACTTCGTTTTTTTTAAGGAAAAAAAATGCTAACGTCAAGAAAAAAATTTCCCTAATCTTCCTGAATGTGTTGTTGGTTGGTTGGTAGATGAAGCTGAAAAGGAAATTAAAAGTGACAAGAGCATTGAAAACTTGGCAGAATTTATTTAAAAAATCTTAAAGCAAACTATAAAATTCAAAACAAGAATTATTAATATATTTTTTTAAATTTTCAAAAGGCATAGAAAACTATAATATTCAAGACAAAAATTATTATAATTTTTAAAAAAAATTTCAAAGGGCAAGGAGTATTTTTAGTATTTGTAATCTTGACAATTTGTATCCACCTTGCAGAAATATCCAAAATCGTATAATTTTTAAAACATGTCAATACAGCTGTAATTTCACTTCTGGCAAGTTTAAGACAATCTTTAAAAAAATCTTTAAAAATCTACAAGGAAATCTCGAGTTCAGAAAGTTGATAAAATTTTATAGTTTATTTTTCGCTACGAACGATACAATTCCCCAAGATTTTTAGCTTTGATTTTTTGCTGCATTTTTCTTCTTCGATTCAAATATATTTTTTAAAAATTTTGTGGAAGGCAACAATTTTTTTGAATTTAGAATGTCTTATTTTAAATTTTCACAAGCGCGTGTTTAAATGTAAAACACATGTTTGTGTTTGCCCGTATACAAATTTTTGGTTGGTGCAAATTGAGCTTTAAGAAATAAACAAGACAAATGGAAGCAATTTGACATAATTTTGTTACAAAATGTTTTTCCTGTCACCCAGATTTTTATTATACAAACGTTCTTTTTTTTTTATGGGCCGAATTATTTTTTATTACTTTTTCTAACATGAATCTATAAATATTCACAAACTTTTCTTTTGCCCCCTTTTAGCTGTTCCAACAGCCAAAGTTTTTATTTATGTCACTTAAATTTTTTTGTTTGGTGTTGACGAAAAAGCGGGGAAAATTCATACTTTTTGCACCGTTAGCTTGTCTATTAAAAGTTTTATTAACATAAACGACAAACGACTCTGACCTTTTACCTAATAGCGTTATATCAAACCTTGGCGCCACGAGCTCCGATTTGCCATTTTATAAATCACGTTATTTTGCACTTTTGGGACAGTTTTTTTTTTGCAAATTGGAGCCGGGTTTTTTCCAAATTGGAGCCCAGTTTTTTTTTTGCTGAACTTTTTTTTTTACAAAAGCTTTTTTTTTGCAAAATAATTGGCGAATATGCTCTTGTTGAAGGGTAAACTAGAACACTTAAAAAGTGATAAATGAACTAGTTTTAAAGATTACTTGCACGTGGAGGCTGCTGGACGGCTGAAATGTGAGTATTTGAGATAAAAGTAGCCTCTGTAAATAAATTTTTTTGCCAATATTTTATCATCTTATTTGCAAATCCAATTGTTTGCAAATACAGAAACACATCATTGTAACAAATACAGAAACATATCAAAGCAATATTGCAAGGCGCCAATATTTCCTGGAATTTTTTTTTCGATTAAATGGCATGTCGAGTCCAAAGTAATTACAGTGTGAATATAAAATTGACATGAAATTATAAATTAGAAGATGATCTTTTGAAGAACAAAGAATGAGAAAACTAGATTTTTATAATTTATGATCAAAGTCATAACTTTTGCAACAACCTTATACCTAAAAGATGAAATTTGAAAGATGGAATTCTGCACACTGACTTTGGCAAAAAACGAGTCTTTCTGGCTCTAATTTTTCCTCCAGAGGNAAAAACGAGTCTTTCTGGCTCTAATTTTTCTTCCAGAGGTTCATTTTCTATCGAGCCAACTACCAGGATTTCATGTTTTATTTTACGTACTAGGTGACACTGCAAATTCAAAAGTATAAGTTGACCTACTTGACCTTGGAACTCAATTTTCAAAGACTAAGGAAATTAAGGTAGAACTTTTGAATGACACTCAACTTTTGAACGAGTTTGAACTTTTTAATGTGCTCTTCTCACCTTCTAAGATGGAAATTTTTTTGAAGAAGATGGCTTTCAAAAGTGGCGGTAATTTGTCAGCCTCATTCATTTTCTTGTTTAATCTTCTATTACAAAATGTTGTTGAGTAATTTCAAATTAGCATAAAATTTCCATCTGAAAGTAAAAATTAGGAAAATCGGATTAACAAATCTTGAAAACTTTTGCGAAATTATGAATTTTTAAGGGTTTTTTTTTTTGAAAATGGATTTAAATTAATGGTTTAGTTAACTACATAATTATAATTAATATTTATTTTATATTTTGGAACTCATGGGGTGGTATTTTGTAAACGAAAAAAAAATTCTTAATCACTAAATTGTCATCTTTGAAAAACCGGTTTCGATTAGTCGAAAAAATTGGAATGATGCTTCTCGATTCGTTTATAATTATTCATCTCCCCTGCTTTTTTCTCGTTTTGCAACTTTTGAAGCTCGGTAAGTGTTAGTGTTAATTTACTATTTAATTGCAGGGATCCAGAGCAACGTTTGGCATTGATGGCCCTGGAACACAAAAATAATTCAAATAATTGATAATTAGGAGCTTCAGCTTGATTTATTAAGGCCAAATGCAAAGTACATTAAAGCACGAGATTTTGGCAATGAGCAACTGCGCATTAGAAACAAATAATTTTCCTTGAAGCCCCGGAGCGAATTTTCTAAATGTAAATAAAAATATTTGGATCTCGTGATTGTGTAAAGTAAAATTTTTTATAAGAATAAAAGTTTTGACAATCCAATGTCGGATTCACACAAGGAACCGAAGAAGGTTCCGAACAGGATCAAGTTAGTCCTCCAGCACGTTCTGGGTCAGTCGGAGACCCTTCAGCTTCAAAAGCTGCCACTCGGGGTCGACCCCGAAAGGTAGAAGGGAAACCGATCCGAAATCGAGCCAACTGAACCGAAAACCGTCCGCCGCAGTGCTCGCCTCCAGGCCAAAAAACGTGTCAACTCAAGCAAAGGCTACTGTAGAACCAGAGGCTGGAGGGAAGAAGACCCCAAGTCCAGCGGTCAGCAACGAATGTGGCGCTTGTGGTGGGTCATCCGGTCCCAAGAAGCGTAAACCCAGAAAGGGTGGTAG
>JABASL010001140.1:0-12013 GCA_019775825.1 Neanura muscorum | reverse complement strand
AAAAAAAAAGAAGTAGCTTATAGTTTAAGTCCAAATTATTCGAATGTTGGATTCGAAAAAATTGAAACGACGAGCATTTCTTCGACGAAATTTGAATAATTTTTGAAGCACTTTTTGGCTAATTTGACGAATTTTTAACGCTAATTTTGGAGGATTTTGGTGGCTGAATTCGAATCCGAGGAAAATAGTAGGTAGGAAAATGACAGGCACGTAAATTGATAGGTAAAAAATTGCAGGCGAGGAAAATGGCAGGTATCAAGTTAGGATAGCTCGATAGGCTGTCGTCTGTCTGGTGTCTGTGCTTCTGACTGAACCGCTCCACTATTGACCTAGGCCAACTCCTTCTGGGTCAATTTTTTCCACGGAAACACTAAAATGACCTCTTCAAAACCTGTTTCTCTCATCGAGACATTGACCTCTACTTCACGACCCAACCCGATCCATCTCGGAACCTCAACCGAATTTTTATTTGTTTAATGTAATGCATGATAGAGGTTGCCAACCGTTCTACTATTGAATTTTGTTGACCAGGGTCGAGGCGAAAAATATGACCCATTGACCATTTACCTTTACTTCGTGGTCAAAGCCAATGGATCCCCGAAATCTCTCAACCATATCCGAATTCCTTTAAAACTGTATGTAGTAGAGGTAGTCAACCGATTGACCATTAAATATGGTTGACCTGGGTCAACATCTTCCGGGTCAAATCTCAAAGTTAACGGTTATTTTTCGCTCGCAACACTGGAAACGTGGTGTCACGGAAGTGTTGTATGTACGTATGTATGTTGAAGGAGGGGAGGTGATAGCTTTAGGTTTAGGTTCACACGGAAGTGTTACAGAAATATTCAGAAAATGGTGTTTCAATGGAAACAAAAATTTGACCCAGGAGTTGACCCAGGTCAACTACATTCAATAGTGAAACGGGTCACAACGATCCACAGACACCAGACAGACGAAAGCCTGTCGNAGAAAATGGTGTTTCAATGGAAACAAAAATTTGACCCAGGAGTTGACCCAGGTCAACTACATTCAATAGTGAAACGGGTCACAACGATCCACAGACACCAGACAGACGAAAGCATGTCGAGCAATCCTAACTTAATACCTGCCGTTTTCCTCACCTGAGAATTTCCCTACCTATGAATTTACTTACCTGCCATTTTCCTACCTACCATTTTCCTGCCTGCCAATTTCTCACCCCCTAATTTCCCGGCTACCGCTAATTTGAGCGTAGTTGAAAATTTTCAGATAGTATAAGGATCTAAATGACACCCAGAATAAGATTAGGAGTGATTTGGATTTTGAAATAGTGAGCCCCTCCAGATGTTTAGTAGCGGAAGAGTTGGAAGAGAATTTATGGTAATATGGCGGGAAATTCAATTGTCTCGGTCTTTAGGTCATGTTTCAGAATCAGTTTGAATATTTTCCTCTTCTTTGAAGCCCTGACTGACTGACTTTCACTTTACTTTTTCTTTCTTTTTCCTTCTGAAAAGAAAGAATCCATGCTGAGCCGTGGCTGTTGAAGTGGAGAAAGCGGGAGCATAATGGAACGGAAATTTTTGAGCGGCGCATTATAGAAACCTATGCGGGAGGGAGATTATGAATAGAATAGGAAAAGGCATTTTTATATCATAAGGCTCATCTCCTTTTCCTTTTCTCCTCCTTCAACTCTAGCATCCATCAACTTACTTTCTTCCATTCAAATTTGAATGACAGATATGAACTTTCTACCGCTCTACAACTTTCTCTTTTCCCAGAATACCAAGAAAAGCTTTCTCTTTTTATATTTTTGGAATCTTGGAGTTTTCCTTCTTCTAAAAACTCTTCTAAAAACTATAGAGTTAGTTTTAGAAGCAGCAGGAGAGCAGGGTTTGTAAAATGCAAATGTCAAGTGTTGGAATCTTCTGAAAAAAATGTAATCAGTATGCCATATTCTCTCCGTACGACGCACTTTCACTACTCAAAACTTTTTGCAAAAAAAAACCGTCTGCGTCTGCTTTCTATTTTAAAAAATTCAATTTAAAAAACAAATTCCGTTTTTTTATATTTGTAGACTCGGTTTTAGGGCCAACAGCACGTGACTCCAGGTCAACACAAATACAAATCTTTCCTTCAATTTTTGGTAGAATTATATAGTAACCAAATCTTACTCTCTTGTTTCAAAATCAGTTTGAAATTAGAAATAAGCGGAATAATGATACCCAGAATTTTGAAATGGGAACTCTTGAAAGCTGGAAGTAAAAAAAACCGTCTGCGTCTACTTTCCATTTTAAAAAATTCAATTTGAAAAACAAATTCCGTTTTTCATATTTGTACATATTTTTAGGGTCAACAGCACGCCACTCTAGGTCAACACAAATACAAATCTTTCCTTCAATTTTTGGTAGATTTATATAGTAACCAAATCTTACTCTCTTGTTTCAAAATCAGTTTGAAATTAGAAATAAGCGGAATAATGATATCCAGAATTTTGAAATGGAAACTCTTGAAAGCTGACGGAAAGTTTTGAAGAATTTATGTTAAGAATTTTGGTTAATTAGGGCTTAAAAGTTATTTAATTGCCTTTAGGCTATTCACTACAAACTTTATGGAAAATATTTTTGATCTCCTGCAAAATTGTGCAACAAACCCTACTTCAAAGTTTTCCGGTAACAAACTTTGAACTTTAAATTTTTCAAAGTCTCAATTCTTATTAAACTCTACCTCTGCAATGCATTTTATTATTTTGAGCATTGACCTCAGTACCGTAATTATTCTGTATGAAGCCAACATGAAATTTTTTGCTCGATTTCCTGTCAGTACAGTATAAGGTGAAAGTACAGTATAAGGTGAAATATGGCCCATGGACTGATTTTCCGGTTTCAGTATTACCCAAATTTTTGGTATATTGCTGTGGAGTTTGGCTGTCCGGGCTGTTCGATGAGAATTTCGCTTCTCTTTACAAAAATTCTGACAAAATCTCAGCAATGCACGAAATTTGTCTTAAACATTTTATTATTAGATTAATCATTATTAAAATTTTACGCTAATTAGGTATTGAAAATACTGTTAATTTTCAAAATTTAAATTCTCTCAAAATTGGGTGATAATTGATAGAATCACGCTCTATTTGTAGGAGAGTTGCGCTGAACTCTTTTAATAGTCGGTGATGACAATTTCATCAGGGTATTCTACGTGACATCTCCGCATCTTATAGTTTCCTACGCTACATACACGCATCTTATAGTCTCCTGCGCTACATCTCCGCATCTTATAGTCTCCCACGCTAAATCTCTGCATCTTCTAGTCTCCTATGCTACAACTCCGCATCTTATAGTCTCCCAAGCTAAATCTCCGCATCTTATAGTATCCTAATCTAAATCTCCGCATCTTAGTTTCCTACACTAAATCTCCGCATCTTAGTCTCCTACACTAAATCTCCGCACCCTATAGTCTCCTACACTAAATCTCTGTGTCGTATAGTCTCCTACGTTAAATCTACGCATGTTATAGTCTCCTACGCTACAACTCCGCATCTTGTAGTCTTTTAAGCTAAATCTACGCATCTTATAGTCTCCTACGCTACAGCTCCGCATCTTATAGTCTCCTACGCTACAACTCCGCATCTTATAGTCTCGTATGCTAAATCTACGCATCTTATCATATACTACTTCTCGGCGTATGGTCCCAAGATAGGTAGGTTTTTATTGGAAATGAAGTGAAAATGTTGAGAAAAATTTATTTGATAAAACCGGGCCCAACTTTAGTTTTCCAGCTTAAATTTTCGATTGAATTTGGATGAAGTTTGTTAGCGGTTGGGTTAACGTAATAAATTTAGCAGTTTTTGTTTCTTGGCAAAACTTGAATTCCCCCTTCTTTTGTATAAAGTTAGTTTTTAAAGCAAGAGGCTATGTAATTGGAATAGAGTGAAAGTGTTAAGAAGGAACGTATTGAATTATTTATACTCCACTGGGGATTTTGCACCTTTCTTCAACTTTCTTCCAAGAAATAACCGAAAATGCATCTTCAAGCACTTCCTTGCTTTCAAATTGGACCAGACACCCGAAACTGTTATTTAGAAAGGTGGCGACAGTTCAATTCCCCGTTGGGGCCACTGGCACTTATTGATCTCCCATGTCTGCCATTTCTTTTCAAATTTTAATCTTAGAATTCTTAATAATTCAAACAGCGACAATCTGGACCACCCCCTCCCGCCCTTCAAATGATTTAAATGGTCAAATTTTTTTTTTGTTTTTATGGTCCCGAGTAATCCAAAAAAAAAAACTTATATGAAAACTCGCAATTTTGATGGTTTATTTGGTCTTATTTTAGTAAAACTTGACGAAGTTTAGTAAGACCTGGGAATTGTAAGTATAGGTAAAAGTGTAAGATGAGCTTTGAAAAAAATGAGTCTCTTGCGCATCGGAAGAATAAAATTGTGCAATAGAACTAAATCTGATTAAGATTGGAAGAAAGTAAAGGAAAAAGATAAACCTTTCTTTACCTTTTGCTCCTTTGAGCCGAAGACAATAGGGCATGAGAGACATGCCTTCGAAAAGACTTTTAGCAATATAAAGGAGCTTAATGTCTTTGAAACAAAAGAAGAAAAGAGGAGAGGGAAGTGCTATAAAAGATTCAATATTTCCCTCACTTTCTCCACTGATTTTTTAGAAGAAAGTATTTTGGAGAAAGGTAATGTTGGAAGTCTGACTTAATGGCCGACATGTCTATTGAACCATAACTTTCACTGCTTCAGAGATTAAAGCATTCATTATTCATGAGCACAGAAAATCAAGAATCTTCTTTCTTTGCCCTACTAAATTCTTATATGCAGCACAGCCATGAGAAAGCGGATTTTAATGGCTTCAAATTTTGAACAAAAAACATTCTGCTCCACAATATGCTCAGATCTCAACCTACACGCACAAAATCTACTTTTTGTTCCATGAGTTCCCAAAATTTGCAATTCAGCGAAAAAAAA
Organism: Neanura muscorum; assembly: GCA_019775825.1. NCBI lineage: Eukaryota > Metazoa > Arthropoda > Collembola > Poduromorpha > Neanuridae > Neanura > Neanura muscorum. The sequence goes on along the minus strand of JABASL010001140.1, from coordinate 7,053 downwards.
ACACAGATTTCAAAAACACAAGCCGCCGAGGGTCTACTATCTATTTATGTGCATAATTTTCCTCTTTTTGGTGCTAGAACATTGGTATAAAACTATAACAAAAAAGGACGCTAAAATTTACATATCAGCATAATTTTTTTTTCAAATTCAAATGAAACAAAAAAACGCAGCTGCAGCTCCTTTTATTTTGTACGCATTTCAAATCAAAGCCTAATTTTTGAATTAAATTTCAAATGAAAAATAACCTAAACTAAACCTAAACCTAACTTTTTTTACTACAAAAAGGACCCACCACTCTGAACAAAGTCTCTAAAACGAAAACCTAACCTCACCTAGCCCAGCCTGACCTAACCTAACCTAGTCCAGCCCAGCCTAACCTAACCTAACCTTAGCTTAACAAGAAAACGTACACAAGTGTCTATTTTACAGTGGAAATATTATGCAAAGCTATTTTCGTTTATTCGGATTTAAAGGGAAGTATAAAACTAGGAACCGAATTCAGTGGCACCGGCTAAGGCTAGAAGTCCAAGCCATAAAAAACGGGGTAAACCTCATTCAGTTAAATTCTAAGACTGTATTTGCAAGTCTTGAGCCTGGTTGCCCGCCTCTTCGACTACAAGTGTGTGATTTATAAGCTCAATTCTTCTCGCATAAATGTAAAACATTAGTTAAACGTTTTTTTCTAATAAAAACAATGCGATTTTCGAAATTTGTTTTAAGCTAAAATACTCGACCCCAACAATTAATATTTTTTGTAACTAAAATATGGGGCAAAACAATAACACCATTTCTAGAGAATATCTCCAGGCTATATCTCTGGTCTATAGCCTGGATTCATTGGTGAATCCGAGAAAAAAACCTCTGTTTGGATGTTGAGAATTGGCTTCAGTCTTAAAAGGATTGAAGTGTACTTGGAAGCCGTTTTTCTAGCCGGCAATTGTATACGATTTTCTTGTTTCTAAGGGGCAGTGTTCAACCACAAGATACTTGTTTTTTTCTAAATCCAGCTCCAAGAATCTACCTACCTAACCTTACCTAAACTTACCTTACTTTAAGTGCCTACTTGATTTTTTAAAATCTACCCAACGCCTTTTACTGATAAAAAGTCGGTGGTTTAAAAAAAAACGCAAATTCCTACTAAATCCGGATCTTGTATTCGAAGTAATACTTCATAAAACGTTGGGCTTTATGAAAGGTTAAAGGCCGGGACTAAGGCACAGTCTACAACTCTGGTCAATATTTACCGAATCCGGTTCCAGCTGTTACAGTAAAAGCTTTTCTTTTGTCTAAGCGCGAACCCACGGATAATAAAAGGCTAAGAGATAGTCTACTAGTCCCAACAAACTTTTACCAAATCCGGTTCCAGCGGTTGTTATAGTAAAAGTTTTTTGATCTCTGCGGCATCCAATGGAAGATGAGTATATTGAAAGTGAGGCATCATGATAATTACAAACGTACACAGAGAAACGTTGAAGTACTTGGCGGATAAGAGGAAGGTCGAGAGAAGATTGTGGATCATGGATAAAAATCGATTTATGATCTCAAACTTTCTCCGCAACTCACTCAAAAAAGGAAGAAGAAAAATCCACTTGGAATTTGTTAAGCTTCGAGGAAGGAAGAGAGAAAAATTAATTTCCTCATGTTGGAAAAAAGAATTGAATCCTTTCTTTTCTTCTCTTCGTAGACTTTTCCAAGTAAAACGAAGAATGAAGGGCCCAGTTTCTCTCATGGGAGAAAGTTCTAAGGTTCCTTTTTTCTTCCAAAAAATGAAGAAAGTGAAGGAAGTGGATTATTTTAGAAGAGCAATTTATAACTTGGCACTATTAGAAAGAATTTTCCAATTTGACGGGAAAAGAACAGAAGAAAGTTTGTAGCCTTATGCTTTCTCAGGGGCTCAAACTTTCTAATTGAAGGATAACAGTAAAAATGAGAATTAGGTCCGTTGAGGGGGCTTTCGAGTGGTCGCGACCTTTACAAAAAATGGAACAGGGAGACCAAATGAAAGGTCACGAGTTTACCCCTATTTTAGCATTCTGAGAACCCGCAGGAAATGAAACTTTTTAATTGAACATACTGAATATATCACCCGATCCGTCTCCACATTTGGAATCCTACCCAATTAGATTTCGTCTCTGTTTTTACGACTTTTCTCCAAACATTGACATAGTTTGGTCGGTCGCTCTTTTCCGCTTGACCCAGAAAAGCGGATGTGACAACTTTCTTAGAATCAATTAAACCATCAAACTTAATAAGAAACAGAAATTTATTATAACTTTCCAGGAAAGCGAGAAAAAGGTGAAGAGGTCACAGAAGTCATGAACGCAAGTCTCGAAATTAAAAACTTTTTATAAAATATTTTCGACAAACTTTGAAAAGTTGTGGTTTTTAGGCCAAAAATGCATTAGAACTAAAATTTGGGGTGACTGGTCAAAATTTCATGTAAAGGACCAAAATTTTGCGAAAACTTTCAAATGTTTTTGTAAAAGACCAAAATTTGGCGCAAAAGTCAAAATTCTTTGTAAAACACCAAAATGTGGTGCAATAATCTAAACATATTTTGGCGCTTTGCATTTTAGGCTAAAATTCAAATGTTTACGACAAATTTTTGGGTTGCATGAGGTCACGATTAAAGTTCATTGGATTGTCGTAAAATTTTTGTACATTTTGGTCTCAATTTTGACTTTTTAAAAAAGAGGAGTGTTAAAGCTGTTTGCAAAGTTGATGATCATTCGAATTATATTTTCTTGTGGTTTTGGCAGAATTCCGTTCTGGCTTATTATTTTGTCACGGTATAAAAACTTTTTCTCTAGATTTGTGTTGTATAAAAAGTGAATGCAAGAGTGAAAGTGAAGAAAGTTGAGCTTTCGCATCTAGTTGATTTGAGTCTTTTAGAACAAAGTAATTCTGACTTTGTGCTCTGTCTTTTATGTCTTCGTCTTCAAAACAATCTCAACAGAACACAACACTCCGTGAAGTCCCAAACCTCCATTTTACTTCACGTACTTATTGTCAAACTTTTTTTTCGTCTTTTTTTTCTTTGAGAAAGTCACGCTCTGGAAAACTTTTAAAAGGCTGAAATGACTCCTCTGTGCTTTCTCTTTCTAAAAGCCCCAAAAACCCCTTCCCAAAAACTTTTCACTTCCATTTAGTTCCACAAGACGGTTTTATTTCATAAATGACCACTTCACTTCCTTTTCAAACTTGGCCGCCAACTCCAACCGAACGGGCAATTGAGCTAGTCAGGCCAGAGTCTCCACTTGGGGCCAGATTCTGTAAGAAGTGGTTTCGGCTAAAACCCATTTTTAACCATTCAATTCATAGTACAGAATATTTACAGGAATTAGATTCAGTCGACATTGAAGACTAAAAATTTAGCCAATTTAGCCACAGTCTCGTCTTTAGGATGCTTAATTTTTGTTGTCGTCCATCTTTCATTCCAATTGTATTAATACAACTAGATTTTTTGTAATTGGAGTGCACAAAAATTGTGCAATTGGATTGCACAAAAAATTGTGCAATAGAACAATAAGCAAAACAAACCACGCACAACCTTCAAAAATATAAAAGGTATAGAGGTTTTTTGTCAAGCAGAGGTTAAAGTAGAAGTTAAAAACGCTGATAGCATCGCTGCAGGGAATCAGTTTTAATGCGACCCGCCCATTTCTGTTGAATTTGGCTCCTAAAATTTTAGATAACCCATTTCTAGCTTTGGGCTTAAGTCCCCAGCCATCACCACTGAATCTGGTTTCTGATAAACAACAAGAAAATGCTGGAGCCTGTTAGAAGGGAATGCCAAGTGAAAACAGGAAAAACTAAGACAGAGGAGAAAACGGAAGTTGGGAGAAAAGACAAAGAGAAAGTTGTATGTGCGGGAAAGTTAAAGTTTTTCAAAATTACCATAGTCCCTAGCCTTGCTTTCACCCAAACATTTTTGGGTTGGGCCGTTTCTTAAACTTTTGGCTTGATTATCTTTTTTGTCCCAAAACTTTCTTCTTTCGACTTGACTTGAGTTGACGGAAGTTGGTTGTGAAATTTTAGAAAGCAAGGAGACAATAAACATTTGAAAAGAAAAGGAAAGGAAGTGAAAGTTTCTTCATAATTTTTATTAGCACACACTAATGCGGGAGACTCCTGCTTTTCGAATAATGTCCTTCTTTTACCGCATTTTATGCCACAAAAACTTTCTTTCCAGCCAACTCTTTCTAATCATTTCCGACATTCCGACAGAGAATTAAAGAGCCTCCTGTCAACCTGTCACGAAAGACAAACTTACCACATGGCCTTAACGTCTCTGCTTAGCCTCAAGGTGGCCAAACCTTATGGCCAACTTCCACAGATACTTTCACTTGCACTTCAACCTGCACGAAATTTGCCCGGCACATCGGGCAGACAGGTTCAACGAACCAATCAACAAGCAGTTGTTGCCATGGTGTATCAAATTATCTGAATTACCGAAAAAACTTATAGGAACGGTAAACTTAAACCTAAACCCTCCCTGAAGTTAACCCTCCAAGAAAAAATTCCAAGTTCTTCGGCTCTGAAATTTTAAGGGTTTGGAAAATTTTGAAAAAATTTGGAAACGGTGTGACTAACCCGTTTGTGACTTCCGCTTGCGTTTGATATCGATTTGATCAGAAAAGCTCTTCTTGATTCTGTGTTCATTCTTGTTAGGGATTACAATAAGGAATTGTGGTATAGTATAGCGGAAATTGGGGTCGTCGTTCCTTGTAAAGTTTCTTGTAGAGTTCCTTGTAAAGGTTGCTCTTGTACGTGTGTAAATCATTTCCTTAGAGTCAATTCTAAGCTCCTTCGTTTTACTTAAACCTAAACCCTCCCTGAAGTTAACCCTCCAAGAAAAAATTCCAAGTCCTTCGGTTCTAAAATTTTAAGGATTTGAAAAATTTCAAAAAAATTTCGAAACGGTATGACTAACCTGCTTGTGACTTCCGCTTGCGTTTGATATCGATTTGATCAGAAAAGCTCTTCTTGATTCTGTGTTCATTCTTGTTAAGGATTACAATAAGGAATTGTGGTGTAGTATAGCGGAAATTGGGGTCGTCGTTCCTTGTAAAGTTTCTTGTTGAGTTCCTTGTAAAGGTGGCTCTTGTACGTGTGTAAATCATTTCCTTAGAGTCAATTCTAAGCTCCTTCGTTTTCTAACAAATCATGAGAGTGAAAGTGAGAGAAAGTATACGGGAGAAAGTGAAAAGTCTTAACAATCTACCCGCTTTGTCCTTACACAGTTTTCTTTCAAAAGTCAAAGAAACCTTGTTTTGTTGGACAGGAAATATTGAGAGTCCAAACTTTTTCCTTTTCATCGCTTCCTCAAAGCTCAACAACTTTCTCCGTGTCATCTTACTTTCACCACCTTCTTCAAAAGGACAACCATAGTTTATACACAGTCCATACATCATTTCGAAGACGACATCCGGCCAATATGAGTCTCAAGGCGCAAAAGAGGAGATGAAGACTGGAATTAAGAATGAGGGTTCATACATGGGCATTTTGCCCTGCCCTACTTTTCACCATATTCAGAATAATTTTGATGAAATTGATATTTGTGTAAACGTATGAGTATAATGATATACTTCTTGGAGTTTCACCCGACCCGGGGTGGGTACTTCCAGACCACCCCTTCTTCCCCTGGCATTTTTACCGTCCATTTTTTAGCTCACGCTTCGATGATTCCAGCCTTTTAGCCTATATTTTTGTAAAGGCGATTTTGAAGGTATGTTAGGGGTGGGGTTGCCCTTGCGGTAACAACTATGCACTTGCACATAAGCTATGTACAGAACCCCTCAATCTAGATATCGAATATCTGAAATCAGATATACAATCGAGGCAGGGGGGGGGGGGGGGGTAGGTTAGGTCAGAAAGTCTCTGAAAATTTTGACTTTTTTGTCTGTTTACGGAGATGACCTCCGTAGACAGACAAAAAGGTCAAAAGCATAAAATAACTTTGGGTAGTTACTCAATAGTTTTGAATAATCTCCCTGAAGTTTTTAGTTTTTAGGGCTAAAATTTACCAGACGGGTAGGGCAAATTGCCCACTTATGTTTCGATGCAAGTGAGATAGTGAAAATAACATGTATGTTTGTTGTAAAGTGGATGTTGATTTGAGATAAAGGAAATAGAAGTGTAGGCGATTGAGGAATCGTGTTACAGTTTTTGAAGGTTGGAGCCGTCAGGAAAGGCAATCAGTAATTGTGAGCGTAAAGAGAGTTTTCAGTATCGAGGGAATTGAGACTTGCGGAGTTTAGTATGTCACAAGGAAAAAAAGTCTTCTCCTGCCTTTGGTTTTATGGAAGTCTTTTGAAAATTCCCGCGGGACAAGAGCTAGAAAGTGGCTCAGAGTTGTAAAATGGAGCCGGTGACTCTCATCATCAACCGACACATCACTCTCTCCTCATCAAGTTTTCCCATCCCTCGAATCTTCAAACTATTCCACCATTTTATATTCTACCATCACTAGCATCAACACCCCAAGATTCAACTTCAATTTATGACTCCAACACACTTCGGCCTCTGGATGTCACTATGATAGAAAAAATAGAGGACACATCTCCACATCGGGGCATCAAAACAACCATCCTCTGTCATCCAATCAAAATACGGCATTCACCCGTAATACTGATTTCATACTCGTTCGTCCTTTTCAGTCTAGTCTTGACTCATTTGTAGTCCTCAAAAGTTAGAATTTGGGTGATAACACGTCGCCTCTAGAAAATTGTCTTTACAAATTTTGTGGGCACACACGGGAGATGCGTTGCAACAGTTGAACATAAATCTTTTATCATAAAGGCGAATTTTAAAAAGGGGCAATTTAGCATGACGGTGAAAATTTTGGTTGGTATAGGCTTGGGCGAGGTTAGAAAAAGCGGATATCTGGCAAACAAAATATCGGTGCTGATTATTTTGAAAATTATTTTGAAAAGTATCAGCAAGCTCAGACTAAACCTAACCCTAACCCTAACCTAAACCAAAACCAAAACCTAAACCTCAACCTAATCCAGGAATGACAGCGTAGGAATAAGTGAATCAGCATGTGTAATA